>JAKCPI010019040.1:0-35993 GCA_023213315.1 Euborellia annulipes | reverse complement strand
AGCTCGGTCGTGTTTTTTTTTTTTTTTTTGTTTTTGATAAAATTGGAAAAACCTAAAAAAAGTACATCAGTAAAGTACTAGTACTCGAGGGGCCCAATTAAATTTGTATAGAATAAATAGGAAAATATTTAAAATTTGAAAGAAATTGTAACGAGAAAACTTGCTCCTCAATGGAAATATTAATAAAAACCCCAAAATCTCACAATCCAGGGAGAGATAGCAACATTACTGGATGGTTACTTGGAAGAGACAGTGCCTGATAAGAAAAACTTTAATCATGAGTTATATGAGAGAGTTGCCCAGGCGATGCGTAAGCCTTGGCAGCCTGGAGACAATTAAAAATTATTATTTTGAATAAAATTTATAATAATCAAAAATTAGTATTTTAATAAAAGAATTTAGAATAAGGCTGACCGCTCACGGTCGATTTTAAATCGACTAAACTATTTAGTTGAGTTGGCCTAAAATCGTGATGCATAATCAATTCTACCCTAAACTGTTTAGTTGTGTAGCATGTCCACCCGGGATCGATATCGACTCAACTTTTTAATTCCATTATTGTTCAATATTGTATTATATTTGGATATTCAACAGTAAAGATGTTAAAAAAGAAGGCATTATTAATTTCTTTTATTATAGATTAAAAAAAAGAAAATCCAAAAAGCGGTACTAGGTCCATCCAATATACGTATAGTGAGAGACTAAGAAACCGAGCTTTCCACGCTCCATAAAAAATTCTTACATCCTGAAAAGTTTTTTAATTGATGAGAATGAGAATGAGTGTAAATAGTAATCTAATATTCCTGAATTTATACTCTATTTTTTTATTAATGATTTTTAAATTGAAATTTTGCAATTTATAATTTTTTTTTTTTTAATTGGCCAACTAAACTGTCGATCGTGTGCGCACTTCAATGGGTCGTTTTGATAACTTACCTACTCCCAACATTAAAATAGCCTCCTATGGCATGTCCTTCAGCTATTTTAATGCTGAAGGACACACACCATGTATTTCTCCATAGGGAGGCTATTTTAATGTTGGGGTAGGTAAGTTATCAAAAACGACCCATAGGCAGCAATGACATTATAAGAGTTGAGCGATAGTTGCTCGATTTTTTAATCAAAAGTGCAGATCGTTACATTTGATTAAAAAATCGAGTTGAGCCGCAGTTGTGTGTGTGTACGCGCACCTTCATTAAACTTAATGCATATATGCCCATCGACTAAACTATCGCTCGACTAAAAATACACCGTGTGCGGTATTTTTCTACTAATTGGTCTTGTTGACATTATTAAATTAAATACATTGTAATTATTGATATAAAAAATTAAATTTACATAATTGCACATTTATTAAAATTTAAATATTCGTAGAGAGATATATTCTAAATCTGTGGGTCCTGAGTAAAGAGAGGGAGGGATTGGCCAGGAGACAAGCCCACTAAGCTTTGATCATTATAAAAATGAATTTCAAGAAAATTGGAAAAAAAACTAAAAAAGTACACCAGTAAAGTACTAGTACTCAAGGTTTCCCAAAGACGAGACCTAGGGCAATTTCTTCCTATACCGAAATCAGCAAATATTTAAAATTTGAAAGAAATCTTTAAAGGGAATTTCGAGGAAATTAGAAAAAACTAAAAAAGTACACCAGTAAAGTACTAGTACCCGAATTTTCCCAAACCTAGCACAATTTCATTTTGGGACCACAAATAGTATATATTTAAAATTTGAAAAAAATCGTTTGAGCCATTTTCGAGAACTGATATGCTTATATATAAACAAACAAACATACATTGCTCGTTTAATAGTATAAGATATTTAGGACACTTTTATGTTTCTTTCACCTTTTAATGAGGAAGTAATAAATCTTAGGATTTTTTTTAGATTAATCTTTAGAAATTTTATTCTGTTGAAGTAGTATTAGATAAATTTTGCTTTCTCTGCTCTCTTGTATAATTGAGTGAATTATTTTTTTCACTTATTAATACAACAACTATCATATATTTATAAAATTTGTTAGTATATCATTCATTTCTGTCAATTAGAAATTTTATTTTAAATTTTAATGATAGAAAAAAATTGAGGTGATATTCGTATTCAATTTTGTCATTCATATAGCAATTATCATTTCATTTTTGAAATTTTCATTCAATTAAAAAGAAAATTTATATTAATAAGTTGAAATTTTAACATCTGAAAGTTACATAAATTATTAACTAGGTAGAGCCTTGTTTGAAAAGGATGGAATTTTTCAACCAATGCTCAAATAATCTGTTCATTAGCCAGTCAATATATCGTTTAAGATAGCAAGTTTGCGAGATATGTTTGTGCTTGAAATTGGGCAAAAAGTTGCACCCCCTGAAGTCGAACCAGGATTGATTGGGCCAGCACCCTAGGATAAGGGTAGTCCACCCGCCGCGAAAGGGTGGAGGTCCTGGATCGACTCCAGGGGGTGCAATTTTGCCCAATCTTAAGCACAAACATATCTCGCAAACTTGCTATCTTGACTGGCTAATGAACAGATTATTTGAGCATTGGTAGAAAACATGATACAAAAAAACAAGGTATGTCCACTTCGGAGCGAAAACTCGTCCTACTCTGCGCATGACGTCACGTGGCGGGCAGATAAGTAAGTTTGCTATGCGGAGTAGAGGGTAAATCACAGTTTTGTTTGCTTATATTAACAGATTTTATGAAAATAAAAACAAAACAAATATGATCACTTTTAAATATGTTTATTTTATTAAAAGTGAATTTTATTTTGTAAAAAATAAGTGAGTACAAGCTATTATTTTATAACTATGATACAGTCTAAAAATAAATGAACCCAAAAATATTCATAGTATAGGTATCATTTAATGTATATATGTGATATTTAATGTTAAATATAAAATTAAAATTACTTAATATTAAAAATGTATTATAGAAATTTTTTTATTTTCTTTGTACTTGATTTATGACAAAGATTTTTTGCAAAAGTTCCCGATTAATTTTTCGTATTCTAATATACCTCCGTACTTTTATATAATATTTTAAAATTTCTATAGAGATATCTTCATTATGCTTAGTTTTGCTATGAATTTAATTAGCTAAATCCGTTATTATATCAATATATTATTGTTTTTATTGAAATTATCTCCATGAAACTTTAGAAACAAATCATCTGCAACCAGGGCCGGCGCAAGCTATTCTGCCGCCCTAGGCAAGATATTTTTTTTGCGCCCCTCCCCCCCCCAAAAAAAAACTTTAAAAATTTAAATTGCCGCCCCCTCCTTAAAATTTTCCTGATCTCAAAAATTTTTCTGCGAAATTTTTTTTTTTCGCGGAACCAATTTTTTCCCGTGCGCCGCCCGCGGAACATTTTCTCTTGCGCGGAACCAAAATTTTTTTATCTTTTTTTTAGAGACGCAAAATTTTTTAAATTTTTTACTTTTTTTTTAGAGACGATAAATTTTTGCCGCCTGCGGAACAAAATTTTTTTTCGGGTGCCGCTTGTGGAACCAAAATTTTTTTTTTCCCCTTTTTGCCGCCCTCTCCAGGTTGCCGCCCTAGGCGACCGCCTAGTTCGCCTAGTGGGCGCGCCGCCCCTGTCTGCAACTGTAATAATTGAATATAAATTTTCAATTGGATAACTTAAATGTCCTTTATAGGAACCGGCCGAAATTCGGTTTCGGCCAAAAATTCTGGTTTCGGTTTCGGTCAAAAATTAGCCGAAACTTTCGGCCGGCCGAAACCTGAGTCTGAAAAGATGGGATGAGAATCGCACGCAAAAAAAATATATATAATAAATAAATAAATAAAAAAGGTCAAATGATTTGCACTTGAGGAAAAAATTTTCCCGCAAGGCGGAAAACTTAAGAGTCCGCAAAAAGGGGAAAGGTTCCGCGGGCCCCCCCTCAGAAAAAATTTCTATATACGCCCCTGATAGTAAATACAAGTTTCGGTTTCGGTTACGGTTTCGGCCGAAACTAAGATTGAGGTAGAAATTCGGTTTCGGTTTCGGCTGAAAATCTTGTTTCGGTCGGACCCTAGTCCTTTAGATATAAATAATATCCAGTTTAAAGTTTCATTTATTTTATCAAATTTCTTTAAATTATTGCCAAGAAATGAATATTTTTATCTAAATCGATATACTATATATCCAGCTAAATTCTCACTGTATTTAAATATGGTAATAAAATTATTGTTAAAAATAATAATTTTTGATTATTTTTTTGGAAAGAAAAACACTTACTATTTTTAACATTAATCTTATCATCCCTGCCGCAGGCATTTGTCCATAATTTACATAAAGTTTCATCCTTTGGAAATCTATGATATTCCCGATGTTTTTTACTAAAATTACTACACCCATAAACTGCAGAGTACGGCATTTTGACTTCACAGTTCAACAATGCATTTAGTAGTATGTAAATATCTGTGGTAGTATCTGTATGCCACGTGCCACGTTTCACAGTGAGCTAGAGATAGGGAGAAGTGTATTTGTATCATAGTCTGCCTGCCATGTCTGCCTGCCACGTGACGTCACAGTGAGCTAGAGTGAGAGGGAAGATGTGCGCGTGGCTATACCTTGTTTTCTTGTATCATGGGTAGAAAAAATTCCATCCTTTATTTAATATTGCCTTTTACCTCTCTTGTGAGGTTGCAGCCCCTACCAGGCGTCTAGAATTGTGAGTTCCAATCTTGCTTGGTAGATGGCGTGCAGTTTTTAAGATCTTTCTCTAGTCAATGAAATTTTAATTTCATTAGTATAATAGGCGGATGCGAGATGAAGTTTTATTGAATTGAATTTTTTCATTCCCAATTATGAGTCTTGAGCATGTACTGTTTTGTTTTAAAAAAATAATTTTATTTTCACATGAGAGCGTGTACACTCAAACTACTTTTCCACATAATTTCCACCATTATTGAGGCACTTGTCATATCGTCTAATTTGGCATACTCACTAGAGGCGTCATTCTCCATCACGATAACGCTCATCCACATGCGGCTACCCGAACCCGACTTGATCGCACAATTTGGTTGGAAACAAATTGATCATCCAGATCTAGCGACTACATGTTAGACATGGGTGATACTGTATCAATCTGATATTTTGTATCAGGTATGAAAAAGTAACAAATTGTCATAATGGGTGCGAGCAAAAAATATCAGGTATTTGAGTAACAGCTACTCAGGCACACTCCACTAGATCGTACTGGGTTTCTCGCGCTTGCGCATTGATCAAATACTTTCTTTTCACTTTAGAGCGTCTTTTCTTTACCCGATACAGTTTTCGTATCTCCTGTTCTCTCATTCCTTCTCTCTTGCGACCCTCAACTCGCGACGCCCCGCCCCGTCTCTTCTCTCCTGACAGGGCAATTTCGCTAGCTCTGGCGCGCTTTTCGAACGTCATTCCGAATCATTTTTACATTTTTTACTCTACTTTTCTCACTAGGCCCTATAATAATTAAATACAAATCTAATTATTACTAATATATTATTTCTCTTTTCTTCTCTTTGAAAAAGAGAGCAGAAATGAAAAAAAAAAAAAAAAAAAAATTTTTTTAATAAATAAGTTGTTTTTTTTACTTTGAAACTTTTTTTATTTAAAAAAATTAATTAAAAAAGTAAAAATACAAGTAACTGTGAATTTAAAAACATAATGAACTTCAATAAATTAAATTTCTTTCGCTAGTAAAGAAATTTGTTAATTATTTTTCTAGTGCAGTATATAACATGACATTTTAAATTTGGAGACATTAAAATGTCAATTCAGTCAGTTTGGAAAACTCTTTAGTAATGAATAATTATGAGTTTTTGATTTTTCAAGTCAAGAATATTTATAAATACAGGGAAAAAAACTTTGAAAAATGTTAATTTAGTCTCTAGTAAAATGACATTTCATACTACGTATCGAATCTGTTACTTGTATTTATGTGAAGTTAGCGTTGCTGAGTGAAATCTGTATCGGGTACAAAAATATCTGGTAAAAATATCGGGTATGAACAAGTACCTGTAACAGCGAGTACCTGGTACAGCAAAATCGCGTATCGACCCATGTCTACTACATGTTCCTTCTTTAGAAGAAACACCTGGGCGGTGTGCGCCACGACGACGATGATGAAATCAAAACGGCCGTACCAGAGCGGTTGTCAACACAGGCGGCATGTTTCTTTGACGACGGAATTCAAAAGTTAGACGATATGACAAGTACTTTAATATTGGTGGAAATTATGTAGAAAAGTAGTTTAAGGTACAGGCTCTCATGTGAAAATAAAATTATTTAAAAATATCTGCTCTTTATTACAAAACGGTACTTACTTAAAAAACACGCCTCGTATATTAATATTGGTATACCAAATTGGGGCTCACGCTTTTAGTAAAAATAATATTTAGGAGGTGGGCTAATTTTCCAAAATGATTCAACGATCATGTCCAAATAAGCAGAGGCGTAACTACATTGACCACCAAAAAAAAAAAATATTTTTTCTTCTATTTGTACTTTAAATCTTGAATTCTAATGTACCTTACTGTCGGAATCTAAATATATGTCGACACAAAAAATCTGGTGTGACATGCACAGAACACAACTTTCGATTAAAAGAGGTAAAATAAAATAAATAAATAAATAAATAAATAAATTTATTACGACCCGCTTAGAGGCACCAGTCCTCGGTGGCTAGGTCCAACAAACACAATACAAATTTAAATACAATAACAAATACAACAAAACAAAACAAAAGGAAAAAAAGAAAAAAAAAAAAAAAAAGAAAATAAAATAAATAAATAAATAGAAATGCATGCCCATTAACAATCAACATGTAAGAGAAAGTTGTGTGCTGTGCGTCTTTAGTCACACCAGATTTTTTAGATTAAAATTTCTAAGAAAAATTAGGTGTTGGCTGTGTCTTCGACACAGCCGGTGGCTTTTTAACGTGACAACGTCTTTTGCTTGACTTCAAAAAAAAATTTTTTCTCTTACTTATATTGAAATATAAAGAGAAAAAGTATTGTTTTTTTTACTAGTAGTTTGTTTTCATAAATAAACATGTTCAAACATTTTCATTGAAACAATATATGACAGAGGTGGCTTTTTTTATCCATTAAAGGCGACTTATGCTTAAAAAATGAGGTTTTTCGAGAAAAAAACTAATTTTAGCGTTAATTACTGGGGATTTTTTTATTTATTCTATTAGAGGTTTACTTTCTGCACCAAATGATATCTCATTTAGTCAGATCTGATTAGCCGTTCGGAATCTACAGGGGTTTAAAATTTCGAAAAACGAAATCCCGCCGAGTGCTCTCATGCGGTAAAATGACGTCATATCAAAAAAATGAAAAAATTACCTCTGGGCATTGGACCACTCTTTCTAAAACTATATTTAGATTTAATGTACTTTTTATGGTCAAGTAGCTAGGCGTTACATAAATAGGGCTATTTTTACTTTCTCTTACCTATGTATATATGTAATATATATATAGAGAGAAAGTATTGGTTTCATGTCAAAAATTCGATGTCGAGATTTTGATGGATCTTCACGTTTTGAGGTCCCCTGAATCCAAAAAAGTGATTTTCGCGACATGGTCTGTCTGTCTGTGTGTCTGTGTGTCTGTGTGTCTGTGTGTGTGTCTGTGTGTGTTCAATTTTAAGCATGAAGGAATTGAGCTAGGAGGATGAAATTTTATATTTAAGTTAAATACCTCCCGGGACCGGAAAAATAAGCTTTTAATCAAAATCGGCCAAAGAGTACTAGTACTTTACTGATGTACTTTTTCAGTTTTTTTCGATTTTCTCAAAATTCGCTCTAACGATTTTGATTAAAATTCAAAAATCAATTATTTTTTAGATGCTCTTTCAAATGTATATTCTCGTTTTGCCCTCAAAATTGTTTGAAGCACACTTTACTCTTGTATTTCATAGGAAAGATAGGAGAAATGGTTGCCATGGTAACAAAATATAAATATTTTCCCATACTTATAAATTTTACATCTGAATTCAAATATTCCCTACTGCCGGGAACTAAATACATGTCGACACAAAAAATCTGGTGTGACAAGCACAGAACACAACTTTCGATTACCGAAGGTAAGAGAAAGTTGTGTGCTGTGCGCCAGTCACACCAGATTTTTACTTTCTCTTACCTATGTATATATGTAATATATATATAAGAGAGAAAGTATTGGATTCATGTCAAAAATTCGATGTCGAGATTTTGATGGATCTTCACGTTTTGAGGTCCCCTGAATCCAAAAAAGTGGTTTTCGCGACATGGTCTGTCTGTGTGTGTGTGTGTGTGGGGGGGGGTGTGTGTGTGTGTGTGTTCAATTTTAAGCATGAAGGAATTGAGCTAGGAGGTTGAAATTTTATATTTAAGTTAAACAGCCCCCGGGACCGGAAAATAAGCTTTTAATCAAAATCGGCCAAAGAGTACTAGTACTTTACTGATGTACTTTTTCAGTTTTTTTCGATTTTCTCAAAATTCGCTCTAACGATTTTGATTAAAATTCAAAAATCAATTATTTTTTAGATGCTCTTTCAAATGTATATTCTCGTTTTGCCCTCAAAATTGTTTGAAGCACACTTTACTCTTTGTGCTTCATAGGAAAGATAGGAGAAATGGTTGCCATGGTAACAAAATATAAATATTTTCCCATACTTATAAATTTTACATCTGAATTCAAATATTCCCTACTGCCGGGAAC
Source organism: Euborellia annulipes (assembly GCA_023213315.1). NCBI lineage: Eukaryota > Metazoa > Arthropoda > Insecta > Dermaptera > Anisolabididae > Euborellia > Euborellia annulipes. The sequence goes on along the minus strand of JAKCPI010019040.1, from coordinate 27,308 downwards.
TAAATCTATGTCGACACAAAAAATCTGGTGTGACAAGCACAGTACACAACTTTCGATTACCGAAGGTAAGAGAAAGTTGTGTGCTGTGCGCCAGTCACACCAGATTTTTCGATATTTTTTTTGCCTAAAAAATGAGGTTTTTCGAGAAAAAAACTAATTTTGGAGTTAATTACTCGGGATTTTTTTATTTATTCTATTAGAGGATTTGTTTCTGCATCAAATGACATCTCATTTAGTCAGATCTGATTAGCCGTTCGGAATCTACAGGGGTTTAAAATTTCGAAAAACGAAATCCCGCCGAGTGCTCTCATGCGGTAAAATGACGTCATATCAAAAAAATGAAAAAATCACCTCTGGGCATTGGACCACTCTTTCTAAAACTATATTTAGATTTAATGTAGCTTTTATGGTCAAGTAGCTAGGCGTTACATAAATAGGGCTATTTTTCGATATTTTTTTGCCTAAAAAATGAGGTTTTTCGAGAAAAAACTAATTTTGGAGTTAATTACTCGGGATTTTTTTATTTATTCTATTAGAGGTTTTCTCTCTGCACCAAATGACATCCTATTTAGTCTGATCTGATTAGCCGTTCGGAATCTACAGGGGTTTAAACTTTCAAATTAGAATTTACCGCAGCACGGTAAAATAAAATGGTAGGAAAAAAATAAATGGTGAAATCTTTAGCTGAAAACTCATTCTTTCTAACCGTATATTTCCCATAATTATATCTCTTAAGACAGAAGAGTTATTAAAGCCGATAAACTTTTTCGTGCATGCCCCTCTAACCTGCCTCTATAGACACATGATTTGTAAGACGTTGTCACGTCAAAATCTTTTAGTATTATGTTTTTAAAGCAAAAAACTTTTGATTAAAATATTTCCAACCTTACTATAGTACTATAGTTCGAAACCGGACTATATAAAAATTCTTTAAATTTCCTATATGAGTAATTTCACCCAAAGTGAAAATTATTATTTGATTTCCGGGAGGCAGAAAGTAACCGAATTTCATATTGTTTATTTATTTTATTTGACAAATGTGACATTCTGTGTCTTGCAATGCATTAACACACTATTTTATTTTTGAAACGATATCAAAGTATAACATCATATATTAAATTGCTTTCTCTTAGAAAATACATTACACTTCACTCCTTTATTCTATTATATTTGCTTACCATTTAATTTTATCCTCAAATATACTTATAATCCCAAAGAGACTATTAGCATAAACTCTCTGAGATAGCAATCAATTGAAATAATTAGGAACGGGGTCTAAACGGCTTCAGATGCCGAAAAAGACCTTAAACAAAAAATAAAAAATAAAAATTCTCAGAGAATTTATTTCCTTCAGTTATCACTCTTTTAAAGTACTTATTTTCGCTCTTTTTTGGTCAACTCATCATTATTATGATTCAATACAAAATGGTGCTGAGTATGGTTTTTTTGTTTAAAAAAAAATTTCATATTTTACATTTCTCTCCATATCTCATATTCTAGTGAACTCGTTTTTACTTTCTCTTACCTCTATATATATGTTAATATATATAGAGAAAGTATTGGATTCATGTCAAAAATTCGATGTCGAGATTTTGATGGATATACATGTTTTGAGGTCCCCTGAATCTAAAAAGTGGTTTTCGCGACATGTCTGTCTGTGTGTCTGTCTGTCTGTGTGTCTGCGAATAAAATATCTCAAGAACGAAAAGAGCTAGGAGGTTGAAATTTTATATTAAAGTTCGGCACCCCCATGGGACGTGACACGAAGCTTTTGAACAAAATCGACCAAAGAGTACTAGTACTTTACTGATGAACTTTTTCAGTTTTTTCGATTTTCTCTAAATTTGCTCCAACGATTTTTTTTTTAATTCAAAAATCAATTATTTTTTAGATTCTCTATAAAATGTATATTCTCATTTTGTCATTGAAATCTTCTGAAGACCACTTTACTCTTGTACTCCATAGAAAAGATAGGAGAAATGGTTGCCATGGTAACAAAATATAAATATTTTTCCAAACTTATAAATTTTACATCTTGAAAATCGAATGTACCGTACTGTCGGAAACTAAATATATGTCGACACAAAAAATCTGGTGTGACAAGCACAGAACACAACTTTCGATTACCGAAGGTAAGAGAAAGTTGTGTGCTGTGCGCCAGTCACACCAGATTTTTTTGATTAAAAAAAATGTCATATTTTACATTTCTCTCCATATCTCATATTCTAGTGAACTCGTATTTATAATTTATATTTAGAATGTTTACTCTTACATATCTTTATTTTTTTCCGGGGTACCTAACATAAATAACAAATATCACCCTCATAGCCCTTTTCTTTCTTGATATATTATAGTTTGTTCACAAACAAATAGACAGACCATTTTGTCATTTTGGAATATTTAATTACTTGAAATGTTTTCCAAATCGAAATTGTTCAATATTCATTAACTTTTTAACGTTGTTTCTACTATGCTGCTTGTTTGCTTACTGGCCCGAATTTAGACCATAGCTCTCTTTTTGGACCTTCTACTCTACTAAAAAAGAAATGTTTGTATTTTTTAATTAAAATTTAGAGAAATTTGAATTTTATTTTTCATAACTACCTAAGCGGCTTCAGATTTTTTTGTTGTATAATTTGAGATTCTTGGAGATTACATCTCATCTTTTATTTAAAAGGAGAATTCAAGTAAACAAGGTTTTTTTTTAAAAAGGTTATTTTGGAAAATTTTAAAGGAAGAAAGTAGAAAAAAACCCACAAAAATTTTTTTAAAAAATATTGAAGATGGCTTTGACCAAAGCCGAAACGTCAGCTGTTAAAATATATATAAAAAAAAAACATTTTGACTGCGTTTTCTTCTAACTTTCATTCCTAATATAGGTTTTTTTGTTTCAATAGTTTATTTAACACTTTATACGTATTTCGACACAAGATGTGTCATATACGTCTAAACTATTGAAACAAAAAAACCTTGTGTTATCTTACTTGAATTTAATTCTCCTATTAAATCATAATGTTTCAACTAGAGCCAACGGTTGCCAGTTTAAAATTAATAATTACATCTCATCTTTTGGAAATATTAAAATTTAAAGAGGCGCATTTAGTAATTTCTCTTTTATTTTAATGATTTTTCGGTACTGGTAAGGATCATCTTCAGAGCCGAAAGGAAGTCATTTTGTAGATGGCCGTAAGGAAAATCAATTTTATTCTAAAATAAATAATTTTGCGTATTATGGCAGTCCGATGATTTTATTTAAGCCATTTGGATACCAAATTGTTTAAATAAGAATGCCTGGATCCCAAATATATATATTCAATAACGGTTATAAAGTCTTATATGGCCTGAGTCAGGGGCGTATATAAGGGGGGGGAGGGGGCCCGAAATTTCAAAAAAAAATTTAGTTTCTTAAAAAAAATTTTCCGCAGAAGAATTTTTGAGTTCAGGCCCCCCCCCCCCGAAAAATTTCTATATACGCCCCTGGCCTGAGTTGTCGAAAGACTGTGAGTGTGATGTGAATGAGAAAAAAGTGTGAGTGTTAAAAAAAAAGAATTACAGGAGCCATTTACATGAAATTGTTTTTCTTTAATCGATTTACGAAATAAAAAAAAGCCTTTGGTCATGATAGTTTCTGACAGTACAAAATGCAGCCCCTTTGTTCATTTGATAGTCTTATTACAATTTCTTTGGAATTTGACATTAAATGAGTGAACTTGTTAGAATAGTCCCACATCTGAAGGCCACTAGCAGACCTTGACGCCGATGTCGCCCACGCCCTGACAAGGAGTCATGGTCCAGGTCATGACCTGCCCACAGACATTGACACCTGTCAGCCAAGACAATTGGCTTAGAAAAACATTCCGTCATCCTCTCTGCCTCTAATGATCTATTTCATCTCTCGCAAAAACATCAGCATTTGTTTTCAATGAAGTGACACCCATGTATAATATGTATTTATAATAACAATGAGTAACAGCGCTCTTTTACGCTCCGATTATTTAAGCTAATTGAAAAGAAAAACACTCCCAATAATCCTGGCTATTGGCAAACATGCAGAATTCGTTTATTTGATAAGAAAAAAATGGTGACTAAAATTTCTTGTTTAAAAAAAAAAGATATTTTCTTTTAGTGACGTTAATGGCGTTTTTTTTAATGTTGGAATTTTATTTTTTCTATTTCATTTCACAATTGATTTTTTTGTTTTTTCATTTGGATCGTCTTTTACTTTTGTCCTCCTTTCTGGAATAGATAGATTTTTCTATTGATAAATATTAAAATTGCAAAATAGTAATTATCATTTTTGTTTAGACTAAACTCTGATTTTTTAAGTTCATTTGTGGAGCTTGTCAGATGCAAAACTGCCCTTGTCCAAAAAGTTTCGAAATTGATTTAGAGGTCGGGTTCTATTAATTCGGTATTGGAGAATCTGAATTTGAAATTATTATCTTTCTAAACTGTATATTTACCATAAAAACAGCGACGTAACTACCCTGAAGGGGGGGGGGGGCGAAGCTCAACTGAGGCGCTGTTTTTCGTTCGAGCTTTTTATTCGAATCTCGTTCGAGCTTTTTTTTGTGTAATTTTTCTCCGGATTTCTGATATAAAATGATTATGAAATTTCAAAAAAAGTCCGAGATTTTGAGAAAAAGCTGGAGATTTCAGAAAAAAACAACCGGAGATTTAGGTAAAAAGCCGGAAAGCCGGATGCGCGAGGGGCGCCAAAGGCTTGAGGGGGGAGGGGGGAGAGTACTAGTACTTCCCTGATGTACTTTTTCAGTTTTTTTTTGATTTTCTCAAAATTCGTTTAAACGATTAATGATTAAAATTCAAAAATCAATTATTTTTTAAATGCTCTTTCAAATATATATTCGCATTTGGTTGCAAAACTTTCTTTATCCATTGAGTGTTCGGTTTCAAAACTTTTATTATCCACTATATTAACAAAACTAATCTTGTCCTGACTATATATCACCATAATGAACTCGGATTGGTTTCAAAACTCACTTTGTCCAATTAATGCATACCATTTTGGATATTCTTGTATTCTTATAATACTCGTAATAATAATTATTATAATACAAAAAGCCGAAGTCTCCTCTTGGTTAGGAAAATTTCATTCCACAGCCACAAAGGGTTCAAATTGAGGTGACCTAAAGTGCATTAAAAATGGGGATAACCCGGGACCTGCCGAGAAGTATGAGTCGGGTTGATATTTTGATGAATTTTGAAAAATTGAATGATTTGAATGTAAATTAAGAAAATAGTAATAAAAAAAAGGTGTTATTAAGAAAAAACTAACCTAGTTTTCATCTTATTAGTCTTAGAAACGATGTAACACCTCTTTTTCACTATTTTAAAATTCCTTCTGTAGTTTTTTTCAGGTATATCTCTGTTTATCGGCGGGCATCCTCATTAACCAATTGTCTCTGATATGAATTGGTGGTTTGATTGAATCTTTCGACAATTCCCTAGATCCCGCCGACCAACAGCTAACAGTTATATACCTGAAAAAAACTACAGAAGGAATTTTAAAACTAGTTTTCATCATTATATTTTTATTTTACTGTATCCCAATCAAGGGCGGATACAAGGGGGGGTAAAGGGGGTAATTACCCCCCCCCCCGAGATTCGAAAAAAATACCTTTTTTTCGCAAAAAAGTTTATTTTTAATGTAAAATTTTTAAAATTAATACTTAAAAATTTGATGTGTATTTATATTCTGGCAAACAATTACAGAATGCGCTTTTAAATTACCGAAATTAAAAAAAATTGTGCTGAGCGACGAGTCACACCAGATTACCCCCCCCCGAGAAACACCTCTGGATCCGCCCTTGATCCCAATATGATCAAACAGGGCTATTTCTATGTCGATGCGGTTCAAAACTCTCCTTCTCCTAAGAGGTCGGTTGCAAAACTGCTTATGTAGAAAGTCGAGCTGCAAAACAATCCTTATCCAACACATTTTAATCAATATTCTATTTGTTTATAAATGCATCCTAAACTTGCCAAAATTACTTACTTTAAACCCAAGAACAGCCCAAAAATGTTTTTGCGCTGTTTTTCTATTGCAAAAATTATTATATAATAAAAAAAGTGCTTGGTGGATAAGGATAGTTTTGAATCTCAGCTCCAAAAATGTGATTTCTTTGATTAAAGTGTCAGTTTATTCAGATGCTGTGTTAGTTTAGAAAAAAAATCATGTTAGTGACACAGGAAGAAGGAATCAAAATAATTATTACGTGGGGCAGAACCATGACCATATAACCTCTCCAATATGGGCATTAATAAATAACCTGCCTGCTTGTTAATATTTTCTCTAATTGTTTTTGTTTTTTTTTTAACTGACTCATCTGTGTGCGACAACCTTGACAATTTTATACCTGTGGGGCCAAAGTCCCCCTCCGGACTTCCTTTTATTAAATACACTTTTTCCCAAAACGATCTCACTCTTTGATACGTTGTTTAAATTGCATTCATCAGGTTATTAAAAAAAAGAAAATTCCATTCAACTCGTTATGTCATTAAACTCAAAGATTCTATTTGTTTTACATTTCGCGAAACTTTGGAGTTTTTTCAGTTTTTCGCTTATATCTCACCAACTAAACATATTTACTCACTACAATAGCAAAATTGTAGAATATTAAATTTGCCGAAATTGATAAATCGAATTTGTAAACTCAATATTAACCAAGATACGACCTAACGAATTTTCTATTTGTTTTACATTTCGAGAAACTTGGTCTAACTTTGATCGGCCGTATCTCGGTTAATATTGGGTCTACCTATTCGTTTTACCAACCAAATTTTAGCAAATTTAATCCTCTACAACTTTGTATTGTACTATTGTACACAAAATATTCTTAGTTTACGAGATATAAAACAAAAAACTGAAAAAAGTCCAAAAATTTTGAGTTTTTGCACCCCCCCCTCCCCTCCCCTTAAGTCGGGACATAGTCCTCGAGGTCAAAAACTTTGGATAGTTCGGCAAAAACTATCCTAATCGTAATTTAAAATAAAATTTAAAAAAATCAGTGATTTTTCTCAAAAATTCGAAAAATTGCTTTAGTTTTTACAAAAGAAAATTTTGATCAAAAAAATTATTTTTTCCTTTTATTTTTAGCGTAGGAGAAACTAAAATTTGCATATATATGCATACGCCAGGCTCGAAAATCGTGTTTACCGGTTGACCAATCATTTTAAAATCAACACTTAAACCAAGCTTAACGCTAAACATGGTCGATCCTTAGAGCTTACTGAAGATTTTAGTAAAATTGAACTCAGTAAGCCGCAGTTTCTTCATCATTCACTGTTGGACGTTGTCTGTTTCATTAAAAAAATGTCCCAAAACTCTAGTGTTTGTTTTAATGAAACACACACCGTCCAACAGTGAATGAGGAAGTAACTGCGGCTGTCTGATTGTGAGCAGGGCCGGATCTAGGGGGGGGGGTGGCAGTGGGTGCATGTGCCCCGGGCGGCAATTAAAGAAAGATAAAAAATTTTTGGTTCCGCGGGTGGCAAAAATTTAGCGTCTCTAAAAAAAGGTAAAATGTTTTTTCGAGAGGGAAAAAATTTAGGTTCCACGGGCGGCATACGAAAAAAAAATTTTGGTTCCCTGGGTGGCAAAAATTAATTTAGCGTCTCTAAAAAAAGGTAAAATGTTTTTTCGAAAGGGAAAAAATTTAGGTTCCGCGGGCGGCAAAAAAAAAAAAAACGGGAAAAAATTTATGTTCCACGGGCGGCATACGAAAAAAAAAAATTTGGTTCCCTGGGTGGCAAAAATTAATTTTGCGTCTCTAAAAAAAAAAAAGGTAAAATATTTTTTTTTGTTCCGCGAAAAAATTTTTGAGATAGGGAAAAATTTTAAGGAGGGGGCGGCAAATTAAATTTTGCCCCCCCCCCCCCTAAAAAATCTCCTAGTTCCGGCCCTGATTGTGAGTTCAATTTTATGTTACATAGGCTATATATGAAATGTTGAAAATCGGAGGCTTTATTTTTTGGCTGCTCCTGATCCTCTTCCTTTTGCATAAATAAACAGCTACTGACTTTATTTCAAATAATTCAGAATCGATCTATGACTTCCGACGGATTTTAAAAACAATTTAATTTATTAAGTTAATCTTCTTTATCTTTTACTAATTAAATAATTACACCAGACGACGTTATTGCAAGATGCAATTTTTATTTATCTTCGATTACAAAATCATCTTCACATTTGATTTATTTTGAGCAATCGAGGAGATGAATAGCATAATGTACTCTCTTCTTTTTCTCCTCTTCAAGGCTCCATATTTCGCAATTATTTCTTTCTTTCTTTCTCTCTCTCTCACCTGAGGGCATCTGGGGATCAGGTGCGCCTTGCGTGTCTTGCAGGTGCACTCCTTCCTCCTCTCCTTTCTTTCTTATCTGATTAAGGAACAATCAAGGGCCTAGATTCATTGCAAAAACGAGGACTGAATGTGAATTTATTGTTTTAAACTTAACAGGTTGATTTTAATTTACTTTGCAATTAGAGTAACCCTATTTATAATCAAGGAGTATTTATTTATTTTATCAATAGAGAGCGTAGAAAAGGCTTGCATTTGCTTTCGTTTTCGTTATAAATTTCATTCAATTTAATACACTCAGCAGTTCATTATTTGAGGTAAGAGAAAGTTGTGTAATGTGTGGCTAATCATACCAGATTTTTTTTATTTATGCCTTTATAGTAAGTGAAAATTCCTTGTATTACTTTCTCTTACCATATAGAGAAGTATTGGTTTCATGTCAAAAATTCGATGTCGAGATTTTGATGGATATACACGTTTTAAGGTCGCCTGAATTAAAAAAGCGGTTTTCGCAACATGATCTGTGTGTGTATCTGTCTGTCTTTTCCCATGTTTATAAATTTTATTGATACATCTTGAATTCTAATATATCGGCGGAAACTAAATATATGACGACTAAAAAAATCTGGTGGGATAAGCACACAACCCAACTTTCGATTACCGAAGATAAGAGAAAGTTGTGTGCAGTGCGACCATTCCAGATTTTTTAAAAATAAATTCTAAATATTTTAGTCTTTATCTAGAAAAGCCTCTATTTCATTTAGTAAATTGAAAACAACTTTTTTTATTCTACTAATTTTCCAAAAAACACTTTATGCCCCTTTTTTTTCAAAAATTTAATTATCAGACTTGTGCATAACACACATTGCATCTCTCTAATTTTGAGTTAATATGTTAAATCAAATGGAACATTCAAAGTTCTGGTTTTAATTATTATTCATTTTACTTTCCCTTACCCTGTTTATATTAGTTCTGTCTTATGAGAAAAGTTCGGTATAAGTCCAAACATCAGAAACGGATTAAGAGTTATCACTCTAATTAAATTGTAAAAAATAGAATAGATTTAGCTATATTTTACCTAACATTAAGATTAATTAATTAATCTGTGACATTATATAAAATTTACTCCACATTTTTGCTTTTAAATGTTTTATTTTTTGATTTTTGCACCGGAGGCCTCATCCCATTGTTTTTCAAAATTAAATAATTTTTTGTGGCATGAGTCGGGATGCGAACCCCTGACTCCTAACCCCAGATCCAAGAACACTACCATGGCCCTGGGGAAAACTTATAAAATGCCAAATGAACAAGCTATAGTAGGGCCTACTCTGCCATTTGTTAACTAGAAAAAATTATTTAATCCCCGCCCTGCCTTAATCCTTTCTCTGGTAGTTCGGATAAATTAAAATTATAACATTAAAAGAAAAGGAAAATTATTCTTTTCTTATTATAATTTCATCATAGAATCAATGAAAATGTCAAAATTCCAATCGAGAACTGCCTGAGTTCATAGTCATCTTTCAAAGTTCAAAGTTCAACTGCTGCCAACTTTCCATCATTGAAGAATACTAATGTAGATGTTGTTTACTTGATTGATTGGGGCATATGACGAGATGAATAAATAAACTAAACATGTTTCTCTTATTTAAATTATTTGTATTATTAAAGGTAAAATTTTAGATGCCAAAAATTTCGAAATAGCATACCTGTTTTTTAAATGTATATATTTATGATTCAAAGTATGTCATAACTTAATGATTAACAATTTCTTGTTTATTCTATCTAATTCATTTTAGAAAAAATGTTTTTTTTTAAGGATACACTTGTCATTTATGAAATCAATTTTTTAACTACACTTTAAAGGAGGGGATAAAGTAGAGAAGCCAACTCGAGTTCAAATTCGCCCATTGGCAATAAATTATCCTACTCTATTTGAGATGCCTCCTCCCGAGGAAGGTAACGGGAACCCCTCCCAGTATTATTCTCATGAAAGGTACCCCACTACGTGTGTTAGTTCTGATATAATTCCATCTGAAATACTTTCATTTTTTTTTTTTTTTTTTTTATTTACGAACAAATTTAAATCAGCCGAGCCCTTTGAGAACACTCATGTGGCTTTTTAAATTACTCGTAAATTAATAAAGAAAAACTCAGGATTCGCAGGGACTTTGCAGCCAGGAGATTAAATAAAAATATCTTTTATTTAATTTCTATTTGCCGACGTTTCGGTTGACAATCACGACCTTCATCAGGGCAAATATTGACAATTATACACGACACTATTTGCCCTGATGAAGGTCGTGATTGTCAACCGAAACGTCGGCAAATAGAAATTAAATAAAAGATATTTTTATTTAATCTCCTGGCTGCAAAGTTCCTGCGAATCCTGAGTAAACCTCCACAGCCAAAAAACAATAGAATAGCCTTTGTATAAAATTTCAAATTTTTAGACTTCAAATGAATTCAAATTCAGTCGAAATGAGTTGACTTAATTAAATGATTAATGATGACTGGTCAACTAGTCTGGCTATTAGAGAGATTTATCAAAATATTAACAACATAGTTGAATATAGAACATTTCATGGATCCAAATCTCTCTAGAATTTTGGGCATTCTTTAACTTAAATTGCGATTGGTGTTGAGTGAATAAGCTTTCTCGAAATTTGAAATTTTAATTAGCATCCAAAAATTATGATCACTGCAACTCCAAAATTCATTTAGAAAATATTCGAAATTTCTCACGTCTGTATAGGAATTTAAATTCATACTAATTACATGTTGTAATTTGACAATATTTATACCCAATTCATTTAAATGATGTTAACAAACATTCCTGGTCTAAATTAATTACACTCAGTGACTTATATCAGGTGAGTGGGTGGATGGAAATTACGAGATACCTGAGCCGGGGGGGGGGCCAAAAAAAACTTCTCTGGATCCAATCTGGCTCTATTAATTTCCATTTTTCTCGAATTTTATCACTGCTTGACGCTTCCCATTTGACACTTTCAAAATTATAAAAAAAAATTTTCAACAAAAAATTTTCCAAATAAAAATAGTTTGACAAATACAAGCCTTAAATTTCTGGAGATTTAATAATCCTCACTCTAATATCATTTTGAATTTCTCACTCGGGCTAGATTTAAAAAATTATGATTTCAACATTATTTCTGTAGGCCATAAAAAATTATATGTATATTTATGTCTTATTTAAATTAAAGTTTTCATAACTTCTCATTGCTTAAAAAATAAACATACAAGAGATGTTTTTTTTTGTTTTGTATTCGCGAAACTTTCTCCGATTTTTTTTTTTTTTTTGCTCGTCTGAAAGCAAAAAGATTTAGAAATGCCCTCAAGCTGAGTGATTTGTATAAAGTAGGTCTAAAATAAAAAAATAAAAAGGAACCCAACCAACAGGTTGGTCACGTTCTTGTTTTGGCTAATGGACTTATTCCAAGATAAATTGGGTTTCTCCATAAGTATTATTATCCATTTTTTTTTTTTGACTATCTTATCTCCAATATCGGAAATGCCGCAAAGTCGTGAATAGTGTAGCGACAAAACATTCATTTTATTGACAAACTTGGAGCTTAACGCAATCAGAGTATATTCATCGATTGCAAAAATTGGCTGAGAGATCTTGATGGCTGTATTAGTTATTTGGGTTGTCTATTTTCACCAAGTAATTTTTCAACTCAGGGAAGGTTTCTTAAATTTCATTTGAATTATTAAAACCTCTTGAATATACCAACTCTTCAACTGTTCTGTTTTATTCCCACAATAATAGAAGTGTAGTACCTTGAACTTGAATACCTTCAAATTGGACACGGGATAGAGGTCGTGGAAGCTCGAAGCCTTTTTTTATAAGTGTTTGACTGTGGTGTTGCCTTGGGCTAATCCACATGTATATTTTAGTTGGAAAATAAAAATTATCTTATCTTATCTTTTAATTTTGAAAAGAAACTACTTTTATTTAAAATATTTACCTTCTTCTCGGTGGTAGCTTTAATTTATACGCGTTTAGTCCGCTGACCTCTATACAAGGAATTTTTCAATAGTTCTTAATTCTTAAATTCTATTGTTGTTTTCTAATTGTTCTAATTCTAATTGTTTTCATTTTTATAAGTGTTAAAAAATTTTTTAAAGTGAAACTTTTATTTGATTCTCTCAAATTTTTTCGCACTTCTATCAGCATGTTGCGTTACAAGCCCTGATGTCAAAGGCTGTGATGCTACAAGCCATGACGTCACAAGCCGTGACGATAAAAATAGGAAAGTTGAAATTTAATATATATGACGAATTATAAAAAAAATAATTGTGAGATTTAATTATTCAATTTTTAAATTTATAAAATATAATTTTTAAAATAATTTAAGGTTGTTCGGATAGTACATCGTAAGTCATAATAGAATCTAAATTTTTTTTTAAATAAAATTAAAAATTTGAATGCCAAAATTCCTTATTATAATTTAGTCGTGACCTATCATAGTTTATAATTGGATTAAGTTAATAATTTAATTACCAAAAATAATAAATGAATGACTTTCGACTTGAGCAGTATTTCACGTAATATAGAACTGGCAACATTGCATTCATCAACTATCTATTTTAAATCTTAAACGCCTTAAATTTTATTTTATTTAATATATTACAATGTTTAATGCAAATCAGTTTAAACACAATGGACGATTTGCGAGAAAAAATATTGTAAAATTGAAAAAAAAAATGTATCTGACATAGAGATAAGACACTTACTTATGTTATGCGACGCACAGTGGGCTGAAATCGAAAAAAAGCGGCCATAATTATCTTTTTTTGGGCGGATTTTTACAAAATTAAAACTATACATACATAATCATATGTTCTTCTATACCCTTCAATATTTTCATATTTTACCAAAAGGGGTTGAAATTACCCCTTGACAAAGTTGAAAAAAAAATTATGATGTGTGAAATATAAAGAAAAACATATGTCAAAAAATCAAAAAAAATATGCGCTTTACAAAAATGACATTTATTTTTACAAAAAACATACATGGGGTGAACTACCCCTTACTGAAGTGAGCAAAAAAAAAAATTTTTTTTTGATAATTACAAGCAATACGTCTTTATATACATTTTAATGGATGCTGATTCCAAAGATGTCATCTATTTTTACTAAAAACATACATGGGGTGAACTACCCCTTACTGAAGTGAGCAAAAAAAAAATTTTTTTTTGATAATTACAAGCAATACGTCTTTATATACATTTTAATGGATGCTGATTCCAAAGATGTCATCTATTTTTACTAAAAACATACATGGGGTGAACTACCCCTTACTCAAGGTGTTAAAAAAATTTTGCTTTGATAATTACAAGCAATATGTCTTTATATACATTTTAAAGGTCACTCGTTATAAAAATGTCATTTATTTTTACAAAATATATAGATGGGGTGAACTACCCCTTACTGAAGGAAACAAAAATTTTTTTTTTTTTTTTGGTAATTACAAGCAATATGTCTTTATATACATTTTAATGGATACTGATTCCAAGGATGTCATCTATTTAAAAAAAAAACATGCATGGGGGTGAACTACCCCTTACTCAAAGGGTCAAAAAAAATTTTTTTTTATATAAGCAATACGTCTTTATATACATTTTAATGGATTGCTGATTACAAAGATGACTATTTTCTCTTCCCTCAACATTGGGGGAGGGGGGAGGGGCTCGAGCCCCTTGGAGTCGGCTTCTATGTCTCTGTCATTATACTTAAATAAAAATTATTTGCTAAAAAATAAATTACTATATTCTAGCCACTAACTTCTGTTTTATGTTCCTGTTTACCACTGTCTCTCGCTGATTGGCCAGAGACAGAGGAAGTGGAGTCTGTGAGTGAAATTTAAAACTTTAAAATTTTGCCCCGAAGACGAGCAATTGTAAAATTTCCAAACAGTGAGCAAGAATAAATTTGATGCATTTGCTCGCTGAAGGCATGTAAGGGGGTCCAGGGGGCTTTACCACTTGTATACAAAAATAATATAGTTATTTCAATAATATTAATAAGAATATGATAAAGAAAAAATGAAATTTTCAAATATTGAATATTCCCTTTTAATAGATATTTTTTCAAAAGATTACAAAATCTGAGCCCCCACCATAAAATTTTATGGTCATTCTAATAATAGCCTGGTTTTATTTTGTCCATCAGCCCTTTGTCACGTTTCAATATTATCTGTAAAGCAGAGAGAAGTTCATATGGTTTGACGGAAATCACTTGTTTTTCTGCCGATTTAATTATAAAAAAATTAATAAAAATTTTTCGGGCAAAATCGGGCAAAAAGTTTCGATGCAATTATGTTCTACATGTATTCTAGTTTCAGAATCTATTGAGTTTGTTAGAAGGCAAGAGGATGCCCATATACTTTTTTGAAATTGAAAAAAATTTATATTGCTTTTTTTTACTTACAAAAAAAATTTATTTAAAAATAAATAACTCTAATACAAGAAAAACAAAAAATATATTCAGAAACAAGATTAATTTATCTATGATTCAAAAAAAAATTCATTAAAATTGGATTAATATTAATACATTAAAAAAATTTCTGAATATCGACTTAAAACGCAAAGAAAAGTTACTAAGTTTTCTTGCCCACTTTGGCGCTCTATAACTCGGGTTTGGGTTGGGTAAAAAAAAAAATGATTTATTGTCCTGAGGTCCACATATAGTCTATTATTAGTGTGCAAAACGTTGTTTTTATATTTTGAAGTTCATTTTTTTCGAATTATGGCCACTTTTTTTCCTATTTCAGCCCACTGTGCGACGTTGCCAGGCTGGTCTGACTCTCGAGAATTCATTATTTTTAAATATTAGCGACTGTCATTTTGGAGAATTTTTTGACTTTCTTGTTAAAATATCTTTAAAAGCGGTCGGCAGAAACTTTTGATTTTATTTTTAACGTATTCCTCGGAAGTGAATTAATAAAATGTAAGTTTTTTTGTTTTTGTATCATTTTCAGAAATGGCTATTTATTTATTAAATTCCATGCTATTTAATTCAATATGTGTGCGTTTCGTCGTTATTCCCCATAGACTACATGTAAAATTTCAATTTTTTAAAAATTAATTACACGATAACCCTGTGTCAGATCTGCTTCAAAATTTTATTTTATACGTATTTGATAGTGATTAATAACATATTAAAAAATTAGCTTTTAATCAAGGAAAGTGCTTTAATGTCCGAACAACCTTAAAATGATTCAAATACTAAATAAATATTTTTCTCAGTTTTTAATTAATTAACATACGCCAATTGATTTCCCATTATCATTCCCATTTTCCAATTATTAAGTTAAGATTAAAAAAACGCGATTTTAATACCCTTAATTGAATAATTTTCTGAAAATTTTCAGTTAAAAGCCTACGATCCGAAAAAAAAGTTTCACTTGCATCGTGGTTTCATAAAACCACACAATGATTTTTTTTTAAACCAAAAATTTCTGCTGAGTTGTAGCTAAAAGGTAGAAATCTCATCTTGACCATCTAAGATTTATTTTGACGACCAATTAGAAATGCAGACGAGGTCTAGATGCCGAAAAAGACATCATATAATGGTGAAATATTTTTAATTATTTTAAAAAAATATTTTTCCATTAATTGTAATTTATTTATTTTGATTTTTGATGATCCTTCACCTGATTTCATTTTATACTAATCTTTAATCTCCTTAATTTCCGTAAAGATTTGAATCTAATCACAAATATATAAACAAAACAAAAGCTTAAGAATTTTTTATTCCGCTCATAGAGATTTATTATAAAGATAGCTTAATTAATAATATCCGGCAATTAATCATACCAGGAGAGAAAGGCGTAAACAGATCCAATATTCTGAGATTTGTAATTGTAATTTTTTTGTTTTCAAAATTTTGATTTTTTCAACGCTTTAGACCAACCGAATTTTTTTTTTTTTGAAATTATGATCGAGAAAAAAAATAGATTTGTCTAGAATTCCCATTATAGACAAACGTATGTAAATATGATTTTTATGTAACATAATTTAATGTATTGATAAGTATTATACACCTTTATGTGACCGTCCACATGAAAAGGTACCAAATCTTCACTGGGCTAAATTTTTAGGAGAGCCGATTTACTAAAAAAAAATCATTGTGTGGTTTTATAAAATCGCGATGCAAGTGAAACTTTTTTTCGGATCGTAGGCGTTTAACTGAAAATTTTCAGAAAATTATTCAATTAAGAGTATTAAAATCGCGTTTTTTAATCTTAACTTAATAATTGGAAAACGAGAAATAAATAGACACATGTGAAAAACTGAGAACAATATTTATGTAGTAATTGAAGATTTGAGTCAAAACCACTAAACATCCCTAAGCCTACGACTTGTTTCCAATAATTTTATAAAGAATATTTTCACACCTGACTGCATCCACCTTCATTGAGTCTAAACTATTATTATTATTATTATTATATCAAGAAATCTCTAATGAATGCCTAGACTTAAAAAAATATATTTTTTCACAGATGTCGGTGAGCACGACGGCGTCGTCGTTGCAGACTGGGGGGTCGTCCTTGGCCTCCCAACTCATCAACGACGACCCCCAGTTCACTGATGTCAACATCGAGCTCGGATATCCGATTTACCCGGAAACTGGATGGTCAGTATCGTAGAGGATGCTGTGGAGTCGCCGCCTTTCTGCTCTTCCTACTTGCAGCAGCCATTGCCGTCTATCTAGTCTGTGAGTTATCTTCTTTTTTTCTTGAGTAAAACATATGTAAATAATATTGATTGAAAGATATTGTGGAAGGCCGTAATACGGATTAAAGACGAAATGAAACAAGACTTCTATCGGCCCGAATTATTCGTCGACGTTTCGGGGACTAAACGTCACCCATCTTCAGGACAAAGGTGTTAAAAAATTCTCAGCTCTGCCTCCTTCAGTTGTTAGTATATTTTATACTATACAAATTCCTCTGCGTGTACATATCCTGAGCCACCATCGCAGAGGAATTTGTATAGTATAAAATATACTAACATTCTAACTTACTTAACAACTGAAGGAGGCAGAGATAAGAATTTTTTAACACCTTTGTCCTGAAGATAGGTGACGTTTAGTCCCCGAAACGTCGACAGAGGAAAAATAAATAATTCGGGCCGATAGAAGTCTTGTTTCATTTCGTCTTTAATATTGATTGGTTGATCTACAAGCATGTTAACCCCCCCCCCCCCCTCCCTAGAGGGCCTAAAACTAGATATTTTGGTTTCTTACTAAATATTATAAGTTCAATGAAGAAAGAAATGGCTGTGGTGATGATTGATTAGAATTGCAATGGACAAGGCAGCCAGCAGAAATAAAAAGAAATTTTATATTATTTCGTCGACGTTTCGAGAACGCATCGTTCCCAAATTCAGGACCTGTTACTATTGAATATTTATTAGGAACCGATCGAAGTTTCGGTTTCGGCCAAAAACCAGCCGAAACCTGAGTTTGAAAAGATGGAATGAGACTCGAATATTAAAAAAAAATGTCGAATGAGATTCGCACTTAAAAAAAAAAGTAAAATTTTAGCAAGAGAGAAAAATGAGTTTGAGTTACGAAGAAATTTACTAAAAAAAAAAAAAAGGTAAAATGATATGAATTTTGTATAGGAAATTTTAAGAAAAAGTTTGAAGCAAGTTTCTGTTTCGGCTAAAACTAAAATTGAAGCCGAAATTCGGTTTCGACTGAAAATCTTGTTTCGGTCGGACCCTAATATTTATTATAATTTCTAATATTTAGATTACATACATTATTTTGAAAGTAATTTTTAACATACTAATTGATAAAGAACATAATTATAATGTATGTAATCTAAATATTAATAAATATTCGATGGCCACAGGTCCTGAAGATGGAAGCGACGCGTTTCCGAAACGTCGTTGAAATAATATATTTCTGCTGGCTGCCTTGCTCATTGCTAGAAAAAGATAAACTTGACTTTTAATAATGATTACAGTATTCCGAATTAATTCTTTGGAATGATCGTCACCAAAGTGACTATATTTTGAAGATATTATTTAAGGTGATTAATATCAAAACCCTCTCTAATAATCGGACTGTTAATCCTCGGCAGTCCTCTGTTCGGCTGATTTATAATGAATTAAAGATCAGTGCCAAGAACCCCATTTCTGGAAAAAAGTTGATTTTTTTTGGAGAATCCAAAAAATCTATAGAGTTGTCACACTCAACCAGAGAGAGGGTATGGAAAATCAAAAAGAAGAGTTGTGCATAATATCACCGTGACCAAATATTTTGTTAAGGATAATAAAATATAGATAAATGAAAAAAATTAACTCAAAATTGAAAATTTTTTATCAATTTCCTTCAATGTTACGCCTATGATAATTAAATTTAAACACTATTCTTTTAGAATTTCTGAATTATCACCCGTATAATTGACATTAAAAAAAACTGTACCTAATTTTTAACAAATTCTAGAATATTTAATAGTTTAAGAAAAAAACCAGAAACAAACGGAAGACAAATCAATCGCACAATTTGACTTTCCTTTGTGGTGAGATGAAGAATGGGCCAGAGATTTCCGTATTTCATTCATCCGCTTGAGTGGTTCTCAGATGCAATCGATGCAAAACCAAAACACGGCTCTACAATATTGCAAAACACACCTGATTAAAATCACATTAGGGATTAGGCAAATTTTATTGACTTCCTCCGCCCTCTCCTTATTTATCTCTTTTTACAAATCTTTTTTTCAAGATAAAAGCAAATCACTTGAAAAGAAACTAAAAGGTATTAATTAACTAACATAATATAATTTTGTTCAATGACATTTTTTTTTTTTTTTATTTATTCAAATTCTTTTCCGGCATCTGAAGCCATTTATTAGAGGGGAAAACAAAAAGCGGAAACGACGATGGTTCAAGGAGTGATACAAATTAAGAAATCGCTTCTTTTACTCAATTACAATTTTATTATGAGGCTCACAAACTCATGTTCTGAACTTTCTGGGCTTTTTTCTCCAAAAAGTGGTTTTTGCAACATGGTCTGTCTGTGTGTCTGTGAACAAAATATCTCAAGAACGAAAAGAGCTAGGAAGCTAGAATTTTATATTAAAAATAAACACCCCCCCCTGGCACGTGACACGAAGTTTTGAATAAAATCGATAAAAGAGTACTAGTATTAGGAGAATTTTTAATTGACCGAAGTACTAGTACTTTACTGATGCACTTTTTCAGTTTTTTTTTTCGATTTTCTCAAAATTCTCTCCAACAATTTTGATTAAAATTCAAAAATCAATTATTTTTTAGATGCTCTTTAAAATGTATATTAAATATTTACTAAATTCATATATCCGAAAAAATAAGGGTGTGCCGCCGGGAGTCGAACCACGGATCCACCGATTTGCGCTCAGTGTGCCCTTACCACTAGACCACAGCACTGAATTAACCACATTGAATTTAGTAAAAATTTAATTGTATAAATTTCGCAGGTCACGTACGCGAAATGTATAATATCTTAAATATTATATATAATTTCTTATTTCTCAAAATGTATATTCTCATTTTGCCATTGAAATTGAAATCTTCTGAAGACCACTTTACTTTTGTACTTCATAGGAAAGTTAGTTGCTATGATAACAAAATATAAATAATTAAATAAAATTAAATAAAAGAAACTCGTGTTTTCCTTCTTGGACACAAATAGACAGGTAATATGCCGTTTAGGTATAATTATTAAAAAAACGAATAATTTTCAATAATATTTATTTTTGGTTGACTGGTGCGCTAACAAGTTTCGGCCATCATCAGTTTATATGAAACCTGGCGTACAGAAATTAATTTTTTCAATTATCAATTTTAATCATAGAGAAATCATGAAAATAATTGTTAAAAGATATATAAATTTACACCTCAAGACCTATTATTATGTGGATGAATTTTTGGTTCTGATGATGGTCTTTCATGGTGGCCGAAACCAGTCAACCAAAAATAAATATTATTGAAAATTATCCGTTTTTTTTTAATAATTATACCTAAACGACATATTACCTGTCTATTTTGTGTTCAAGAAGGAAAACACGAGTTTCTTTTATTTAATTGTATTAATTTGGACTGCATCCACCATTTTATCAAAATATAAATATTTTTCCATACATATAAATTTTACATCTGTCTACGGACTTGGACTAGTTGGTAGCGTGCCTACCTTCTATACCGAACGCGACGTTCGGACCCCAGGCAGTCCGATGATTTTATTTAAGCCATTTGTATACCAAATTGAAATTCGAATGTACAGTGCTGTCTGGAACTAAATATATGTCGATACAAAAAATCTGGTGTGACAAGCAAAGAATACAACTTTCGATTACCGAAGGTAAGAGAAAGTTGTGTGCTGTGCGACCAGTCAGACCATATTTTTTTTATATTTCTTCGAAATGGATACTTAAAAAGTTTTTCTTTCTTAATTTTTCACTTTTAATTTCCAGTGGCCCTTGGGCCACTCAATGATAGAGTTTGTGACTCTTGTGCTAGGGGTCAAATGGCTACCAATTCAATTGAAATAAATAAAGACAGGGTCTAAATGGCCATCGAAGTCGAAAAAGACATTTAAAAAAAAAATTAATCATATGGAGTTCATGAACCTTCATTTTGGTTACGACCCATGAATTACATAGTGTCCAAAAGAATAATTATTATTTTTTAATATTAGTAAAATATGACGAAACTACGTTATTATGGAGCACATCTCTTTCTCCTCATTAGATTTTTTTCTAAAGAGAAGCAAAGCCAAATTATATTTGAGAAAATTTCCTTCAAATAAGATTATTAAATATACATTATGGACAAAGAGAGAGTGCTGATCTACTATTATATTTTAAGTAGCTTTAGTTAATTTTTTTTTAATTCCAAAAAAAAAATTGGGTAAAAATTGAAAAAGTTCGAAGTCATTTCAAATAAGAAAAAAAAAAAAAAACGAAATTTCTTTCTCTAATCTACTTCAAGGCGAAAGTCATTATTAATTAAGAATAAGTGCAGAAAATCGCAAATCACTTGGACATTTGAAGTTAAACCATGGATGGCGTTCTTTTCTCTTTTCATTATCAATTTAATTTAGAAGAGAATTAGTTTAATAAAAAGTCGCAGGTTTATTTGTTTGACAAACCCCCTCACTAATGTATTTTTCGATTAATTGCTCTAGATTATGGCCTTGTAAAATTAACATGGGTCGTTTTAGAGGAGCTGTGGAACGATCGAAAAATTCATGAATGAGTTGGTCATTTAAGTTGCCTACCTTCTAGGAATCAAATACTAATGATTTTAATTTTCTTTTATTTTATTTTAACAAATTTTTCCGTCGACCGTCAATTATACACATGGGCGTAACTATAGAATTTGGCTGGGGGGTCATGGGACCACCCATTCTCGCTGGGGGGAGCATGGGACCAGCTATCCTCTGGAGGGCCTGGAAAGCCCCATATTTTCTCAATTTTTCTTGGACAGGGGTCTTTCTGGGAGGGGGGGCGGCACCTCCTAGTTACAACCATGATTATACATAATATCTTAAAAATGATCTATATAATTTTTTATTTATAAATTGCACAAAAGAGAGGTATTCTCATTACGACCATCTAGATTGCGCCTGATTGACGGAGAAATTTGTGACTTCGAATTTGCGTCCGATTCTTCCCGAAAAATAAATTAGCTATCTCACAAGTCAGCTAATTTAAATAGCCGAATGCCGTGCTGTGGTCCAGATGATAATAATGAGATGATGATTCTATTCTATTCGAGACATTTCGGGATGTATTCTGTTTTAAGAGCATACATTTGAGAAAAGACATACATTTATAGGCCTATATAGAGCTGTTGAATTTTATTTTATACAAATGTATAAAATTTAAGAGTAATGGCAGGAGGTAGCAGCCAGGAAGCGGGCGGATCCAGAGGTGTTTTCGGGGGGGGTAATCTGGTGTGACTGTCGCACAGCACCAGGGGGCGTATATAGAAATTTTTTTCGGGGGGGGGGCCTGTTCTCAAAAATTTTTTTTACGAAAATTTTGTTTTTCGCGGAACCAAAATTTTGATTTTGCGGAACCAAAATTTTTTCATGTGCCGCGCGGCACCAAAAATTTTTCCCATCCGGAAAAATATTTTACCTTTTTTTAGAGACCCAAAATTTTTTTTTACAGCCGCGGAATCGAAAAATTTTTCATGTTCCGTTCGCGGTACAAAAATTGCTAAAAAATTTTTCCGTCGATTTAAAATTTTTCCTTTTTTTAGAGAGACCAAATCTTTTATTTTTCCCAACCGCGGAACCAAAAATAGGATTTTTTCTAATCCGGGGGGGAATTACCCCCCTTACCCCCCCCCCCCTTGTATCCGCCCTCCAGGAAGGAGAGTCTAAATCAATGAAACTCTCGAAAATTTGCAAAATAAAAAGTTGTATATAACTAGAAGCTCTATTTCTGACTGCCATCCACTTCCATTAAATTAATTTCAATATCTTTATTTACATTTATTCAGAACATTCAATACTGATTGATCCGAGAACAAAATAATATGAATGAGAGCTTGACAGATCGGCACACTCTCCGCAATTATATATACAGAAATCTGGTGACTACGCACAAATTTCTCTTACCTTCACAAAGTTTGTTCTTGATGGTCACACCAGATTTTTCGTGTCGACATATATTTAGTTTCCGCCGATATACAGTATAAGAGATTCAAGATGTAAAATTTATAAATATGAATATAAATATTTATATTTTGTTACCATGGCAACCATTTCTCCTATCCTTCCTATGAAGTACAGGAGTAAAGTGGTCTTCAGAATATTTCAATGGCAAAATTTTTCTTCTTTCCTCCTGGTGGCTGGGGCTCATGGTTATTATTCGGCCTCGGTCCTCAAACCCCAAAAACAAAAAAAAAAAAAAAAAAAAAAAAAAAAAAAAATGAGAATATACATTTTAAAGAGATTCTAAAAAATAATTGATTTTTGAATTTTAATCAAAATCGTTGGGGTAAATATTGAGAAAATCGGAAAAAAACTGAAAAACTACATCAGTAAAGTACTAGTACTTTTTGGCCTATTTTGATTAAAAGCTTATTTTCACGCTCCGGGGAGGTGTCTAATTTGAATATAAAAATTCAACCTTCTAGCTCAACTCATTCCTTCATGCTTAAAATTGAACACACACAGACACAGACAGACCATGTCGCGAAAACCACTTTTTTGGATTCAGGGGACCTCAAAACGTGTAGATCCATCAAAATCTCGACATCGAATTTTTGACATGAATCTAATACTTTCTCTCTATATATATTAACATATGTAGAGGTAAGAGAAAGTAAAAATTGCTTATATAATAAGAAAACAAATGAGGGAAAAAATGAAATACATATTCCACAATTTGGTTTCTTATAGTGCAAAAGAGTATTATTATATTTTCATTTAAAGAAATATATCCATATTTCCTAAAAACAATTAGAAATTGCACATAATAAATTTACACATACGAAAATATATATAAGGAGAATAAAATAAATGAAATTAATGAATTGCTTCTATATAATTTATTAAAAAATTCCTATACATAATGGCTCTGTGAAAATATTCTCTCTAATGAAAGGGAATAAAAATAAATACACCTACATAATAAAAGGGAACTATTTGAAATTATTTAAGTGAATTATGCAAATTGAATTTAAAAAAAATAATATAATTATCTTTATTATGCGTATAAATGTCAGATTATAATTTTCAAGAAATTTTATTCATTCATGCGTAATGTGAAAAATTTTATTTTCTATGAAGAATAATAAAACGAGCAAAATTCATTAGATCTGCTAATAAAGGATAATTCAATTAGGGAAAAAACGATTCCACTGACGTATCGATACTTCTACTCGATACCGTATCGGTCGCAAAGATCGATACCGTATCGGTCGCAAAGATCGATACCGTATCGGTTGCAAAGATCGATATCGATTGAAAAGTATCGATATTTACTCGTATAGGTCAATTTGTTCATACAATTAAGTAGTAATATAATAAAAAAACAATTAGTATATAGTAGCATACCGAATAAAAAAAAACTCAGTTTTTGAGGTACTACCAAAAAATAATAATTTTTCAAGATGTTTTCCCTGTTAAAGACTCCAATAATAAAAAGTAAAATAAAGTGGTACAAACCATTCCACTTATTTCTATTGTAAATAAGTAACAAATTTACGAAATAAGATGTAAATATTCTTCCTACCTAACTAATTATCGCGAACGGGCACCGAGTATCGATTATTATCGAGTATTTTTGACCGATACCTACTAGCAGGGGCGGATTAATGTAATTTTGTCGGGGGGGGGGGGGGGGAGCAGTTTTTTTATTTTTATTTTTTTTTTATTTAAGGACTTTGTCGGCATCTATGGCCATTTAGACCCCTTTCCACTTTTTGACTTATACTATAAAATTATTATATATACTCTTTTAACTTATACTCTCGTGCTGTTTCTTCTTTTCATAATTTCTTTAGATTACTAGTTTTTATAACTTTTTGAATTTCTTCTCAGGGGGGGGGGGCGATCGCCCCCGCCCCCCCTTTAATCCGCCCCTGCCTACTAGGTACTCGATTCCAAAGTATCGATTCCAAAAGGCCTACTTGGTATCTGAAGAAAAGTATCGAGTAAGTACTTGTATTTACTCGTATCGTTTCATCCCTAAATTCAATATATTAAGCCTTTTGTAGTCAGACTGTTGGACAAGTCAGCTTTTTTTATCTTTTCAATACCGACCCCTAATTTATCGATCAACTTTAGTTTCGGAGAAGAATAGATAGGACTTGACTCTGATTAATAAATATTTTTTTTCTTTGATCCTCATAGATAGGTATTTAAAAGGCGAGGGTCTGGGGCATTCTATTGTGGTTCAATGGAGTCCAGGGGCATGTCGCAAGTGCCTTTCGTGGATTCGTGACCTTTTCGTGACCCTAGCACACGCAGCCTTTCACAAACCCCACCAGACTTCTGTCCTTTAGTCCCAAACCTTTCTTAGAAGTGAATCCAAACTAAATTAATAAAATGGTAGTGGAATCGTACATCACACATCATTCAATAATTGGACGATGTTTTGTACGAAGGAACCAAGCGCCATTATGATCGAAATTGAGATAATACCGCCATTTTGTAGGGAAAAAGGAGATCTACCTCTTTATTTAAATCACATTATTATTACTCTGTGCACTTTTTTGTATAAAACAAAAAAAAAGTCATTGCCATTGATTTTGTTTACAAATCTTATCTCAGATTTAGGTTAATGACGCTTGGTTCCTTCATGTATACATCGTCCAATTGAAATTTGTGATATGCTTCCATACGAGTTTTTTTTATTTCTTTATAAAAAGTACGAATACAAAAATAATAGCACCAAAAATTTTTATATTCCTTATTTAGCAGTAGATAATATATTTTTTAATAAGCTTATACATTATTATTAAAATACAAATACATTTATTTACACCATTTGGTTTTAAGTATGGAGAAAAGTAGATTTATAGCTGGATAGAAGATGTTGAAAGTAGCAGGGAGAAGAAAGAAAAACAGCTAGTATTTATTTCATTTATTTAATACCCATTAGGCTGACGTTTCGGTCTCGGTCGAGACCATCTTCAGAGCTTATGGGCTGTCAATATGAGATGATCTCGACCGAGACCGAAACGTCAGCCTAATGGGTATTAAATAAATGAAATAAATACTAGCTGCTTTTCTTTCTTCTTTCTGCTACTTTCAACATGATTTAAATAAATTCGTCGGACTGGCTGGGATCCTAATCCACTTCACAGGTCTTTTAGGCAATCACTATTGGCATTTGTCAACACCGTTTATTTAAATTCTCATCTAATTATAGATAAATAAATAACACTAGGTTAAGTTTTAAGTTTTTTATTTTTTAGCTTATCACAGTACATCCTCTTCAGAGTTATGACGCCAGATGATATATTAACGTCGAAATGCGCTTAAGCTAAGAATAAAAACCTTTTGAAACTTAACCTAGTGTCATTTATTTATCTAAATAAGAATGTTTCAACTAGTGCCAACAGTGAAAATTATTCATAGAGTGGTACTTAATCCGCGAGTAAAATTAATCTCATATTGAAGAGTAAAAAGGGAAAAACATGATACATTTTTAAGCTACATAAATTTGATTCATATTTTTTTTTTCTTAATAAACTACAATAGTTTATCATTTTGATTTCCCAAACTGGGTATATTAAAATTCAAGCACGAAAGTATATGAAAAACTTTTTTTCAGTGACTCATAAAATGAATTTGTTATTTTAGATATCCTGGCTTTGGCGGAGACTGAGCCTCCCGTCGATCTCATTTACCGCGGGATGTTCCGAATTGAGGGCGGCGACGCGTATGACGCCTCCTTACTCTCTGACCCCTCCTCTACGGGTTACATCAGAAAAGCCAGACACTATAAAGAAGTGCTCAACATGCTGATGAGGAGATCACCTCTCAGAACTCCCTTCCTTGGGACACACGTCCTCGCTCTCGACGGGTAAGCAACCATTTATTAGATTAAGATTAACTCTTCCCATATATTCTAAATACCATATGATGAGTTTTATTCACTTTTTCTGCTGGAATTCTTGGAGAATGCAACATCTGCATGATGACCTTTTGTGATTTCTATTTCATATCATCGAGAATGCCAGATGAAAATATTGCAATTTATATATTTTTTTTTTAAAGTAATGCTGAAATCAAGGTGATATTTAGATTTTTTAAGAACATGATATTTTATTCCGCTTTTTTATAATCACCAAAAATTTAGTATTCACGATTTTTTTCGAAATCGGATCTCAACCAATAAAGCTCAATCAAAATAATAATCTAATCTATCACGTCTTATCTATGTTTGGGTCTTTTTGCAACTGTATGACTTGGCGATTTGAAAAAAAATTTTGAAAATACAGATTCTTT
>JAKCPI010019037.1:0-20075 GCA_023213315.1 Euborellia annulipes | reverse complement strand
AAGAAAATGGTGAGAATTGTCATTTGAAATTTTCTCTTTTCTCTATTTTAATTGAATTGAATTTCAGGTCTTTAGTTATACAATTCCCATCACAAGAACAACAAAGACTTTGTTTCTCTTGGATTGAACAACAGCCACGTTGAGTTTAGATACAATATGGGGCTCAGGAATAGCAAAAATACAGAGCAGAGCTCAAGTCACCCATATAGGCTAATGGCATACAGTCAGAGCAATTCGCAACGAACAAAACGGTTTGTATTTCATCTCTATTCATTAATTTCATTATTTATTTGAATTTGAATATTTAAGGCTCCCTCTGGCTGGACCATCATGGACCATATCGAGGACGATCTGGAGGTTCTTTCAAAGGACTTGATCTCAACCAACCCCTTTATATCGGCGGAGTGCCCAAATTTTGCAGAAACTCATCGTTTGAGTGGATTTGATCGAGGATTTGTTGGTAAGATCTCTTTCGACGAGTCATCGATGACTATTTCGAGATAAATTATTATTATTATTATTATTAAATCTTATTATTTTAGGCTGCATCAGTCGGCTTGTGTTGAGTAATCACGAACAGGAATTGAATCCTGCAAATGGCGTTGGAGTCACCGATTGTGAGGCTTGCGCTGATGTGAATACATGTCGCAATGGAGGCCGATGCCAAGCGAGTCCGTCGACCAAAGGATACTCTTGTATTTGCCCACCCAACTTTCATGGTGCCCAATGCGATCTCCCAGGCCAAGCCTGCTTCCCAGGCATGTCTTTTATAATTTAATAGTAATAATTGGAAACAAGAATGTATTTTTTGATTGTTTGTTCCCAGGCGCTTGTGGAGATGGCAGGTGCATTCCAACAGAACCATCAGAGAATAACGGCGTCGCATTCCGATGTCTCTGTCCATTTGGCTACACAGGAGAGAATTGTCGGACCCAACTTGATATTGTAGAGCCAGCATTTAGTGATGATGGATTTGTGGCTTATCCTTCACCCGGCCAAGAGGCATTGAATCGATTGAAATTAGAAATGAAATTGAAACCGACAGGCAAAGATGGCTTAATAGCATATGCGGCTCAGGATACTCAAGGCCATGGAGATTACATCTCGTTGGCTGTCAAAGATGGACATCTCGAGTTTAGATTTGATACTGGATCTGGTAGGCTTCTATTACATACACTGTAAAAAGGGATTAGAGCAATGTCTAAAGAAATTCATTTTTGTCTCGTAGGTTCTGCTGTGATTCGTTCAGCTCATCCGATCCCAGTGAATACTTGGTCCTCTGTGGTTGTACAACGCCATGATCAAATTGGACACCTGATTGTAAATAGAGAACCTCGAGTGAGTGGAAGGAGTCCCGGACAACATCTTGGATTGAATCTAGTCACACCGCTTTATATTGGAGGCGTCGATCACACAGCTATTCAAGTGCATCGTGAAGTACAAATTGAGAATGGATTCGATGGATGTATCACAGAAGTAATTCGTTAATTCCTCTTATTTTTTTTTTTTTTTTTTTTTACTTTGTCTTTAATTATTTGTTTTTCTTCTTAGGTGAAACTGAACGATCGCTATCTCGATCTGACCTCTCGTCTTGACGCTGCAAATGTTGGCAATTGTGGAGACGATGCCACCCCCGAGCCCCATTTAGAAGGTCGTCATAGATACTCTGATGACAATGAGATTTCATCTCATCGTGGTGACGTTTGTTCGAATAATCCCTGTGAGAATGGAGGCGTTTGCTCACCTGACCACTCGGGATTCTATTGCACTTGCCCTCAAGGATTCAGGTAACTAAGAGATATCCAAGTTGTTTGAATGATACATTTATAAATATTACATTTGTAGAGGTCAACGATGTGAGGAAGAAGATCGTCAAAATATGTGCCACACACAAGAGAGATGTGAAAATGGAGGAACTTGTATTGGAACACCCAGGACTTATAAATGCATGTGTGCCAAAGGATATCGGGGCGTTAATTGCGAGAAACGTAAGCTCTCAAGCTTTGATTTAAGGAGCTTGAGTTCATTTCTCATTTGTCATTTGCTATTTAGGATCTGAATTCTCAACTGAGATCCGTCTGAGCGGCGACGGCTACGTCGAACTCCCTTCGTCTCTTCTACCCCATGAACATTCCGAAGAATCAATTGTAGTTGAGTTCACCACAACTGCTAGAGACGGCCTCATCTTCTGGCAAGGGCAGCCACCGAATGTTGGCAAAGATTTTATCGCTCTCACAATCGTTGATGGCATTTTGGAATTCTCTTTCAATCTCGGAAATGGGCCAGCTCTAATCCGTGGAGAGAATATTCGTGTGGATGATGGTACTCGACATCGGGCTTTACTTAAACGTAAAGAACGAGATGGCTCGATGGAATTGGATGGGGGCGAAGTCGAGTACAGCTCAGCACCCGGAATGCTTACTTTGCTCAATGCCAATGGACCTATCTATATCGGTGAGATTAACTAATAAGAAAATTTCCTTAATAAATATTTCGATGACTTTTAATTATTTCTTTTCTTTTAGGTGGTCTGCCTGATTATAGCCTCTCGAATGGTTACGCCAACTACGGATTCACTGGCTGTTTGCATCACTTAGAGATACAGAATCGTCCCATAAATTTCAAAGAACTGGCCGTGTCTGCAGTCAATACTTCGCCATGTTCAAAGTAATATTTATTTATTTTCTTTCAATCTCGTAATTATGGGGTAATGAGCGCAAATTATTTCCCAAATTCTAAATAATCCCTTTTCCTTTTTTTTAAATAGATTTCTCATGAATCAATCAATTTCAAAGATGATTTTGTCATTTCCTTTGATGCTTGAAAACTAATAAACTCTGCCCTTCTAATTATTCATTTCATAGACCTCTTTATTCTTAAGGGGGAGTAGGAGAGAAGCTGTTACGCATGTTTTTGCCGATAAGATGGCGTTATGTGTCTTAAAAAGTATGCCCAAAAAATTAAGTAATTCAAAAATTTGCCAAGAGATGTCAGAAGAGCTAATAATATTTAATGCATTTGGTTGATTTTCATTTATCTTTTAACAATCAATACTTTATAAATATTATTATATATTATGTATATTAAATATAGGCCAGATATAGGCTATTAGGATACCAGCTGTTAGACTAGCCTGCCATCTTTTGCAAGAGTGCTGAACTATTTGACAGTTAATTTTTAAATAAATCTTCTAAGAATACTTTAAATTTTTTCTTAATTAATATGTGATTAATAATAACAATAAATTCATTTTTAAATTTAAAAAAAAAAATTTAAATTATTCTAACAGTTTGTTTTTCTGAATTCGCTTGAGAACAAAAAAATTAATTTTCATAATTTTTTAATGTCATTAAAGAAATTATAACTTTCTGTTACAATAATTCCTTATGAATTTAATTCATTTAAAAAAAAAAACCGCATTGAAAAATTCCTTATAATAGTCTAGTTTTTTTTTAAAGTACGTTTAGACGTCGCTCCTACTCCCCCCTTAAACTCGCTAATCTCTGAATTAATAAAAGTAAAAAAAGAAATTCTCTCTTTCTGCTTGCTGTGCTACCTGACTAATATTTTTCTTATTCTCTTTGTAACGCACGCGGCTTTTGGCAGTAAAATTCGCTCCCTCTGGATTCCCTCCTCACTTGTATTAAAGCCTGGCCATGATTCCTCTCATCCTCCTACAACCCGAAGAAAACATCCCTCTTCAGCTTCCTTAATCTCTCCTCCATGGGCTGCAAGGTGGCTGGCAGCCGCTGTAGCCGCCGCCCTACTCTCAACGCCCTTGACAAGGGTAAGTTTTATTAAAAGAAAAAGCTTTCAAGTCGAGTAAGAAATCTCGTAGATGTCACGTAATCCTTTTCTTTTTTCATCCCCCCTCCCACCACTCTCTATTTTATTTTCTTAAATTTCATTTATTTTTCAGTTCTGAAGAAGGAGATGAAGACGAATCTGAGGATTATTAATCATAATCAATCACAAAGTCAAAGCGCGCGATCATCGAGAGTTTCTAACGACGAAACGACGAGAAGAGACGGAGAATCAACATCTCCGAAGAATGTGTTCAATGTAATATAAAATATATATATATATACTAATAAAAAAAAAAAAAAATGCGCAATATCGTCATAAATAAAAGAAAAACAAAACTAGCGAGAATAGGACAACAACATATTAACAAAAACAAAAAAAAACAAGCAATACGTCTTATGAATAAATAATATTGCGAACATTGACTGCCCTTAAAAAGAAGCTATAAAAGGGCGCGACTACGATAGACAATAAAATTAATTTTCTGTCCATATCAGTCGGCAATAAGCTTTGGATATATGATAAGGTATTAAATATATAAATATATATAGTATTTTATAAAAAAAAAAAAAAAAAAAAAAACTAACGCGAGACTTAACCGGAATTATTAAAAAAAAAAAATTTTTAAAGCTTGGAAGCATTGGTATTTATATAAATAATATAATAATAATAACGATTGTTTTTAAGTTGACCTTTTTAATTAATATAATAAATAAATCCCTCTCTCATGTCTTCCTAGGATATGCATTTTTTTTTTTTTTATCTTTTCACAATTTTTAGATTACTTTCAGGATATATAAATTAAAATTTTAACCCTTTTAGTTGTTGAATCTTTCGAGAATTTTAATTTGAATTTATTTTTCTTAAAAATTGTAGATTGTTATATAATAAAATTGTTATAACATAAAAAATTTTACTTAAAAATATATAAAATATTTTTTATAAATAAATAAATATAAATATTGTTAAAAATAGTCTGGGAAAAATTTAAGACTAAAAGGGTTAAAAAAAAAAAAGGATTGCCAACTGTTTTGCGTTTCAGAATAAAATAATTAGACCTCTTCGTTTAACAACCTGGCGGGGTAATTAGAATCATCTTCAGGGATAATTGGAATTGGAAGCGAAAAGTCCCCAATCTAGTTGGGCAACAGTGCTGCCAACCAAAATTTCCAGAGAAACCGGAGATTTCAATCGAAAAAAGCCGGAGAAATTTTCTATAGAAAATTCAAAAATTCATATGATTTTATTTTATTTTTTAGTAAATTTTACTTGCGTTACTCAAAATGACTCCATATTTTTAGTAAACGATTCTCATTCGACCCTTTTTTTCGAATCTCGTTTGAGCTTTTTTTTTTTTGTAATTTTCCTCCGGATTTGTAATATAAATGTAATGTAATATATTATGAAATTTCAAAAAAAGCCCGAGATTTCGGGAAAACAGCCGGAGGATGTCTAAAAAAACGAGAGGGTTGGCAGCACTGGTTGGCAATCTAATCTAATTAATCTCTGAATGGATATCCTAAGAGGAATCTTCTACATTGTTCTCAATCCAAGTTTATTGTTCACAACAAAAACAAATTCGGCTCTGAGCATAAATAAATATTGATTATATAATATATATATATATATATATATATATTAGAATGAAATTGAATGGCTTCTTATCTCCAAAAAAAAATAAGATTTTTCTTTTTCTTTTTTTCTATCAGGGGTCCCACCCAACCAGGCATAGCAATAAAGGGGGCGGGATTTTGCAAAATTTGAATGAGAGGGAGAAAATGAAATGTCTGTATTTTGCTTTGCTTTTCACAATAAAATAATAAACATGATTTTTTTTATCTATTCGAAATTCTCAAATGTCCCTCTTAGAATAAATAAACAAATGTTTTAAAAAGGAAAGAAGAGCCTTTTTTATTTTCTTGTTTTTTTTCGAAATAAATGTGTGCAAAACAAAATAAAGCTTCAACGCGAGATGGGCGAATCCCTTTTAGATAGTCATTTTTATAATAAATAAATTATATAAATATATATATATATTATATATATATATATACGGTAGATAATATTATTTTTAAATTTTCTTTTTTTTTAATAAATAAATAAATAAATAGAAAAAAATACTAAATTTTCTTATTTATTTATTTGTTTTAATAATTAATTTTACTCTTACATAAAATGGGATACACAAAATACTGCCATGCAATTCTGGTCTCATTTAATAATACATGTATTATGTATTCCAAGGTGCTAAAATATATATAAATATATATACATCTAGGCCTATATATATATATAATAGATGTAATATGATTGATTGATTCATCGCTATGTAATTTTTATTAAATGTAATTATTTAAAAAAAAAACGAAAGCATATTATATATAATTTATGTATTAAAAAGAGTATAAATAATACATTTTGCTTGTTTTTATATATCAATAGGGAATCTTTTTTTTTTTTAATTTATCCCAAGAGATTAATTTATTCAATGAATAAATTGTTCATTTCTACGTCACTCTTTTCGATTTCATTTCTTCCTTTTCCCTAACTTCAATTTAAGTACTTCATGGATAATAGCTTAAAATACTCTATTGAACGCACAGTGACGGCGCCAGCTTATTCTCAGTGGGGGAGCAAGAGTGGCGCAATCTTACCAACAGAGGGGGGAGACGGACAATAATATACACAAAGGTTAACAGAGAAACAAAAAAGAATTGGGAGGGGGATGCCATTGGTGAGGGTCACTGTGTCCCTTCTTGTCACAAAAGCGACATGTTGAATTTTTAAATTTACATGAGTTAGGCTGGTGATCGCCTGTGCATCTAAATCTAATACTTTCTCAGTGTAGAGAAAATATTTGTATAGAAGTTCCAAGTTGATTTTCCCACCTATCGAATAGTTTCCATCTCCAGCACCTGAGAGCGCTTTCATCGTCTTTTATTTTAACAAGTCCAAACAAGTCGCTAAAATTTTTTCACTGAATTGTATTTTTATTTTATTTTTTGCTTTTATCCACCTTTTGAATTATTTAATTACAATTAGATATTTAAAAATTTACAAACATGTCGTTTATAAAACAAGAAGAAGACATTTCAAAGGATGATATCAAATACCCCATTCATATTGGTAATATTATTTTCATTTTATAACCTATATCTCATTCTTTTATGTCATTTATTTTTAGTAATCCGTTTTCTTTTGTAATCATAAATTCGTACATTAAATGTTAATTTTCTTATTCCTTTTTGCTTTAATTTTGATGTTTTTAATATTAAAATTGTAATCTCTTGACATTTGCTATGTATAAGCGATATATGCTGACTTCAATCTCACCATCAATAAATACTTTATAAGCACGTACAAGGATAAAGATTTTTGTATTATTCTTTTTGATTTTCATTAGGTCCTGTCTTCCCATGTATTCATTGCAAAACCAACTTTATAAATTTATATTTTCTATGGAAGCATTCTAAAAAATGTTTGTCAAACGTTATACAAAGATTAGATAAAAGAAATTTTAATTTTCTCAAAAAACCATCAAAAAAAGGTAAAAGTAAAGCAATCTTTAATAATTATTACCTTAATTTTTATTTATTCTTTTTATATAAGTATATGTCATTTCATTTTCAGAAAAAGAACAAAATTTGAAAAAAAAGGAAGAATTTAAGGAAAAAGACGAAAATGGGAAAACTCAGTCAATTTCTAAAAAGAAAAGTTCGAACCTGTCATTCTGCAACAAAAAATCCCAATCGGTTAAATCGTTTGTATGTGAAATCTGTTCTAAACAATTTAATCGAAAATCGTATCTCAACGCACATTCACGTATTCATTCTGGCCTAAAAGAATATAAATGTGAAATTTGCTCTAAACAATTTAATCGAAAATCCGCTTTAAAACGTCATATAGCAATTCATTCTGGCCAAAAAGAATATGAATGTGAAATTTGCTCTAAACGATTTAATCGAAAATCCGCTTTAAAACGTCATTTAACAATTCATTCTGGCCTAAAAGAATATAAATGTGAAATTTGCTCTAAACAATTTAATCATAAATCCGCTTTAAAACGTCATATAGCAATTCATTCTGGCCAAAAAGAATATGAATGTGAAATTTGCTCTAAACGATTTATTCAAAAATCTCATCTCAACACACATTTACTATTTCATTCTGGCCTAAAAGAATATAAATGTGAAATTTGCTCTAAACAATTTTATCGAAAATCTGCTTTAAAACGTCATATAGCAATTCATTCTGGCCAAAAAGAATATGAATGTGAAATTTGCTCTAAACGATTTAATCAAAAATCCGCTTTAAAACGTCATATGGCAATTCATTCTGGCCTAAAAGAATATAAATGTGAAATTTGCTCTAAACAATTTAATCAAAAATCCGCTTTAAAACTTCATATAGCAATTCATTCTGGCCAAAAAGAATATGAATGTGAAATTTGCTCTAAACAATTTAATCGAAAATCTCATCTCATTAGACATTTACTAATTCATTCTAGAGAAAAGCAAACGATAAAAAAAAAAAATTAATAGAAAATAATGAAATATACTGAAATCAGTATTTCTATATTTATCTATCTTATGTTGTGTGTTTTACTCCTTCGGGATACTGTCGGTCGTTCGGAGCGATGATGGCCATTAACTTGGGAGAAGTGTAGGGTTATAATGACAAGTACAATTGCATTTCATGTTTATTTACATGTATTTACTGAAAACAGTCAGACATAGAGACGGAGTCTAAAATGTTATGTAGAGCAAAATTCCAGAGCCCCCAGACAATACTCATTTTCTCACAAATAAAATGTATGGGATAAAGTAGTGTTAGTACGTACTTTGAGTGTAAGCATATTTGCAAGCTTGGGCCGTGGGCCAATTTAACCATGTGCCAAACATTGGTAAAAATAGTACTAACTATACTTATTTTCTCATTCTTGATTTTTACGTATATTTTTAGAGAATATTGTTAAAAGTTAATAATCAATACTGCCAGAAACTTACCATCGGCCATAACTCTTACCAGACGCTTCAAAGCTCCCGAAAAGATGATCTAACTTTACTTATATTCTCATTATTGATTTTTATATTTGATATTTAGAGAACTATTTCAAGACTATTTCTAAGCTGCCAGACCAATCGGTTGGGCCAGACATAGATAAAGTGTCGCTAAACGTCTGAGCGCGAGCATATTCATATTTCATATCTTTTTAATGAAAGGTCATTTATACGTCCAATTCAATTCAAAAATATTCCTGTTTTCTTACTTATTATTAAAAACCAATAAACTACTATTTTATTTCTGTTCGTTTGTTCATAATTTTCATTAAGACTTCAAAAGTATTAATATTTTATTATTCTTTAATTAACCTTTTAAATGAGCGTTAAAATATTACTTATTTTTACTGAAGCTTTCCATTAGACCATTATTAACATAGATTTTATAAAGCTATGTATGTTATAAAATTATCCACATATCCTGCTCGCGCTCAGACGTTTAGCGACACTTTATCTATGTCTGGCGGGAAGTTTGACCCAACCGATTGGTCTGGCAGCTTACAAATAGTCTTGAAATAGTTCCCTGAATATCATATATAAAAATCAAGAATGAGAAAACGAGTAAAGTTACATAATTTTTTTGATAACTTTGAAGCGTCTGGCAAGAGTTATGGCCCATGGTAAGTGTCTGGCAGTATTGATTATTAACTTTTAACAATATTCTTTAAAAATATACGTAAAAATCAAGAATGAGAAAATAAGTATAGTTAGTACTATTTTTACCAATGTTTGGCACTTGGTTACCCATAAATTGGCTCACGGCCCAAGCTTGCAAGTATGCTTACACTCAAAGTACGTACTAACACTACTTTATCCCATACATTTTATTTGTGAGAAAATGAGTATTGTCTGGGGGCTCTGGGATCTTGGACTAATGGATGTGCTATAAAGGGAAACTATTTTTAAGATTAAAATATCGAAAATAAACAAATATTTATAATATAACGTCTTACGATTGAATAGAATAGTTTTAGCAATTATAAATCTTCAAATTCATTGTATTAAGCTGTAAATAATATATATAATATCGTATTCTTAACACTAATAAATGTTTAATCACTTGACTAAACATCACAGATCATACACATATAACAGCTTGCATTGATCAAGTAAAGCTTTAAAAGATTTCACATTTATTTACTTGATGTATAATTTCAAAACCCAATCACCTCTAGAAAGGGTCATTACTTGGAATAAAAAATTAAAATTTATTTAACATTTGTAAAAAGGATATTCTTATTTTTATAAGTGTAATATAATTTAGGGTTTAATTTTTTTTACTTTCTCTTACCTATGTATATATGTAATATATATATAGAGAGAAAGTATTGGATTCATGTCAAAAATTCGATGTCGAGATTTTGATGGATCTTCACGTTTTGAGGTCCCCTGAATCCAAAAAAGTGGTTTTCGCGACATGGTCTGTCTGTGTGTGTGTGGGTGGGTGGGTGTGTGTGTGTTCAATTTTAAGCATGAAGGAATTGAGCTAGGAGGATGAAATTTTATATTTAAGTTAAATACCTCCCGGGACCGGAAAAATAAGCTTTTAATCAAAATTGGCCAAAGAGTACTAGTACTTTATTGATGTACTTTTTCAGTTTTTTTCGATTTTCTCAAAATTCGCTCTAACGATTTTGATCAAAATTCAAAAATCAATTATTTTTTAGATGCTCTTTCAAATGTATATTCTCGTTTTGCCCTCAAAATTGTTTGAAGCACACTTTACTCTTGTATTTCATAGGGAAGATAGGAGAAATGGTTGCCATGGTAACAAAATATAAATATTTTGCCATGTTTATGATTTTGACATCTTAAATTTCTAATATATTGGCGGAAACTAAATATATTTCGACACAAAAAAATCTGGTGTGACAAGCACAGAACACAACTTTCGATTACCGAAGGTAAGAGAAAGTTGTGT
The DNA here is from genome assembly GCA_023213315.1 of Euborellia annulipes. NCBI lineage: Eukaryota > Metazoa > Arthropoda > Insecta > Dermaptera > Anisolabididae > Euborellia > Euborellia annulipes. The sequence continues at coordinate 9,290 of JAKCPI010019037.1, read as the reverse complement.
GCTGTGCGCCAGTCACACCAGATTTTTTTTATTTATATATATATATATTATATATATATATATATATATATATATATTAGATATTACTTCATGTACCCGAAAAAAGATATAAGGGTGTGCCGCTGGGAGTTGAACCACAGATCCACCGATTTGCGCTCAGTGTGCCCTTACCACTAGACCACAGCACGGCATTCGGGTATATGAACTCAGTTGGAAAGCAAATTTAGCCATCGGGAGGAATGGACCCGGATTTGGCGCCACAAATTCCTCCGTCAATCTGGTGCAATCCAGTTGGCATAGTTGAGACGACCTCAATTTTAACTAATTTATAAATAAGAAATTATATATAATATTTAAGATATTATATACATCGCGTAGGTAAGCCGCGAAACGGAGATTTATATAATTAGATATTACTTCATGTACCCGAAAAAAGATATAAGGGTGTGCCGCTGGGAGTTGAACCACAGATCCACAGATATATATATCATTTCTTTTTTTCAATCTACGTTCGATTGCTTTTTTTAATTAATTAATTAATTAATTAATTAATTTATTATTGTTATAAATACAGATTAACAATAATAATGCTCCTCTACAGAATTTTTCCATTTACAGGGGAGCAATGGATAAAAAAAAAATCATTATAATCCTGTTATATAAAGGTACAATCAAAATGACAAGAACAAACTAAGAACAAACATACAAAAAAATAAATAAAATAAAATAAAATAAGAAAAAGAGATCAGTTGGAGACCTCCCTTCTGTTGGATTCACTGGCCATTTTGAATATGGGAGACATTTCCCCTAATTGAGTTCTATATTTCTTTATATATAATCGGAATTTGGATCTCGAGTTGAAGGCGGGCACTCTGAACCCTATTTGGGCAAGTAGTTCACTTGAGTCCCAGCGTCTACTTAGGATCCCATCCAAGTTATTAATTTTGTCATAGTTCCTTCTATCTGATAGACTTTTCATATCGAATAATTTTAAGAGTTCTTCATAATTAACAAAACGCCCAGAATGCCCAGTCAGCCTCCAGAAGAGAAACCTCAAAAATTTCTTTTGGACCATCTCAATCCTAGCCATCTGATGAATATTTCAAAGGCATTCGATGAGTTCTCAATGAGATGGAGCTTGAAAATATTCTTAAAAATTTATTATTCCCAGTCTTTAGCAACTGAACTTCTTATGCTTCATTAATTAACTCTCTCTCTCTCTCTCTGCTGTGTGCATATGTCTCTCTCTGGACTCCCGAGTCTTCCTGTGTTTATATGGTGACTTTTTGGCCTTTTTTTGCCGAATTTTTGCACGATTGATCGTCTGACAGCGAGCGACACTTGTGATCATAAATCTCTATCCTGTAATTGGTGAGCACGGCCCTTTTGGACGATTTACAAATCTATAAAATTCATTTTATATATAATTTTTAAGAGGATGGAGGAGGTCTTCTAAAAATAATAAAATGACAAACTGCTTGATTTGCTCTCAACCGATATCTAGAAGCCCGGTAAACGGATTCGGCTGTGCCCTTTGTTCTCAAATTGTACATTTTGCATGTGCCCAAGTAACACAAGAACATCTAAATTTTATCAAGGAGCAGTCGAAGCCCTGAAAGTGCCGTGGTTGCATAAAAAATAATTCAAGACCTGCATCTCCCCTCCCAAAGCCTAAGGGCGCAAAACAGGGGGTGGGAGTTGAGCACGCTGTGTCCTGGGGTAGCACGGGCGATATTTCTTCATCTTCATCCCTTGTCGAGTTGAGAGAGACACTTAAATCACTCGTAACATCCAATTGGGAAATAACAAGGTCACTCGAGTTTTTGCACGAGAAGTTTGATGAGCAATCTACCCTGATTCGCTCCCTGGAGGAGAAGCTTGTCCTGGCGACCGGGGACATCGAGTGATTGAAGGAGAAGAGTGGGCGGCTGGAATTGGAGAACTAGCGTCTGAAATTGAGTGTGAACCAGCTGGAGCAGGACGACCTCGGGAGGTCTCTGGACATTCATGGAGTGCCCGAAAAAATCATCCCCAAGTTTGTTTCCTCTGTACCTGAAAACAAATGACGATTGACTCTTATTTAATATCAAATAATCATGGAAAAATATTTATATGTTGATAACGATGAAATGTGGCTGTAGAGTCTTAAATGCATGTGGGAGACGTTGCAGCCAAAAAAATTAAATAATAAACTTTGATTTAATTATAAATTATCTATTTTGTTAAAATGGCATCCGCCCTTTTCTATCAAGTAGAGTAAATTATGCTTCAAACAATTTTGAGCACAAAATTTTAAAGAGAATCTAAAAAAAAAAAAAAAAAAATGACTTCTATATTTTATTCAAAATTGTTGGAGCTAATTTTGTGAAAATCGAAAAAAAAGAACATCCGAAAATTATAACTACTTTTTGATCGATTTTGTTCAAAGAATATAAAACATCGGAGTTTTGACATGAATCCAATACTTTCTCAGTGTAGAGAAAATATTTGTATAGAAGTTCCAAGTTGATTTTCCCACCTATCGAATAGTTTCCATCTCCAGCACCTGAGAGCGCTTTCATCGTCTTTTATTTTAACAAGGGGCAAAAATTTTTTCACTGAATTGTATTTTTATTTTATTTTTTGCTTTTGTCCACCTTTTGAATTATTTAATTACAATTAGATATTTAAAAATTTACAAACATGTCGTTTATAAAACAAGAAGAAGACATTTCAAAGGATGATCAAATACCCCATTCATATTGGTAATTTATTTTCATTTTATAACCTATATCTCATACTCTTATGTCATTTATTTTTAGTAATTCGTTTTCTTTTGTAATCATAAATTCGTACATTAAATGTTAATTTTCTTATTCCATTTTTGCTTTAATTTTGATGTTTTTAATATTAAAATTGTAATCTCTTGACATTTGCTATGTATAAGCGATATATGCTGACTTCAATCTCACCATCAATAAATACTTTATAAGCACGCACAAGGATAAGGATTTTTATATTATTCTTTTTGATTTTCATTAGGTCCTGTCTTCCCATGTATTCATTGCAAAACTAACTTTATAAATTTATATTTTCTATGGAAGCATTCTAAAAAATGTTTGTCAAACGTTATACAAAGATTAGATAAAAGAAATTTTAATTTTCTGAAAAAACCATCAAAAAAAGGTAAAAGTAAAGCAATCTATAATAATTATTACCTTAATTTTTATTTATTCTTTTTATATATGTATATGTCATTTCATTTTCAGAAAAAGAACAAACTTTTAAAAAAAAAACGAAGAATTTAAGAAAAAAGACGAAAATGAGAAAACTCGGTCAATTTCTAAAAAGAAAAGTTCGAACTCGTCATTCTGCAACAAAAAATCCCAATCGCTTAAATCGTTTATATGTGAAATCTGTTCTAAACGATTTAATCATAAATCTACTTTAAAACGTCATATAGCAATTCATTCTGACCTAAAAGAATATGAATGTAAAATTTGCTCTAAACGATTTAATCAAAAATCGAATCTCAACAAACATTCACGTATTCATTCTAGAGAAAAGCAAACGATAAAAAAAATTAATACAAAATAATTAAATATACTGAAATCAGTATTTCTATATTTTTCGACGTTATGTTGTGTGTTTTACTCCTTCGGGATACCGTCGGTCGCTCGGAGCGATGATGGCCATTAACTTGGGAGAAGTGTAGGTGTAAAATGACTTCTATATTTTATTCAAAATTGTTAGAGCTAATTTTGTAAAAATCGAAAAAAGAACATCCGTAAATTATAAGTACTTTTTGATCGATTTTGTTCAAAGAATATAAAACATCGGGTTTTTGACATGAATCCAATATTTTCTCAGTGTAGAGAAAATATTTGTAAAGAAGTTCCAAGTTGATTTTCCCACCTATCGAATAGTTTCCATCTCCGGCACCTGAGAGCGCTTTCATCGTCTTTTATTTTAACAAGTGGCCAGAGTTGGGTTTTATACACGATTTTGCAGTTTTATACAAACATTGCGGATAAAGCTTGAATAAAACGTATAAAATGTATAAAACTTGGATGCGCATGCGCAAACTTGACAAGAAAGGAAATTCAAATAAAATTCCATTTTTCAATTATTAACATTTCGATTATATTATTCACTAAATAAAAAGCAAACAACATCGTCAATGCTTTAAAACATTATAAAATATGAAAAGCTTTTAAGCTGTTTTTTCAGGGGGGTTGGTTTTTTACAGTTTTATACTTTTTATACATCGAGCTAGTTTTATCCGCGATAGTTTTATACATGTATAAAACCGTGTATTATACTCGGCGGGATAAAACCTGCCAACTCTGCAAGTGGCTAAAATTTTTTCACTGGATTGTATTTTTATTATTTTATTTTTTGCTTTTGTCCACCTTTTGAATTATTTAATTACAATTAGATATTTAAAAATTTACAAACATGTCGTTTATAAAACAAGAAGAAGACATTTCAAAGGATGATATCAAATACCCCATTCATATTGGTAATTTATTTTTATTTTATAACCTATATCTCATTCTCTTATGTCATTTATTTTTAGTAATTCGTTTTCTTTTGTAATCATAAATTCGTACATTAAATGTTAATTTTCTTATTCCTTTTTGCTTTAATTTTGATGTTTTTAATATTAAAATTGTAATCTCTTGACATTTGCTATGTATAAGCGATATATGCTGACTTCAATCTCACCATCATTAAATACTTTATAAGCACCCACAAAGTTAAGAATTTTTGTATTAATTATTCTTTTTGATTTTCATTAGGTCCTGTCTTCCCATGCATTCATTGCAAAACCAACTTTATAAATTTATATTTTCTATGGAAGCATTCTAAAAAATGTTTGTCAAACGTTATACAAAGATTAGATAAAAGAAATTTTAATTTTCTCAAAAAACCATCAAAAAAAGGTAAAAGTAAAGCAATCTTTAATAATTATTACCTTAATTTTTATTTATTTTTTTTAAATATATATATGTCATTTCATTTTCAGAAAAAGAACAAAATTTGAAAAAAGAGGAAGAATTTAAGGAAAAAGACGAAAATGGGAAAACTCAGTCAATTTCTAAAAAGAAAAGTTCTTTCTGCAACAAACAATCCCAATCGGTTAAATCGTTTATATGTGAAATCTGTTCTAAACAATTTAATCATAAATCCTCTTTAAAACGTCATAGAGCAATTCATTCTGGTCAAAAAGAATATGAATGTGAAATTTGCTCTAAACGATTTAATCAAAAATCGAATCTCAAAACACATTTACGAATTCATTCTGGCCTAAAAGAATATGAATGTGAAATTTGCTCTAAACTATTTAATCAAAAATCCGATTTAAAGCGTCATATAGCAATTCATTCTGGTCAAAAAGAATATGAATGTGAAATTTGCTCTAAACGATTTAATCGAAAATCGAATCTCAACAAACATTCACGTATTCATTCTGGCCTAAAAGAATATGAATGTGAAATTTGCTCTAAACGATTTACTCAAAAATCTCATCTCAACACACATTTACTAATTCATTCTAGAGAAAAGCAAACGATAAAAAAAAAAATTAATACAAAATGATGAAATATACTGAAATCAGTATTTCTATATTTTTCGACGTTATGTTGTGTGTTTTACTCCTTCGGGATACCGTCGGTCGTTCGGAGCGATGATGGCCATTAACTTGGGAGAAGTGTAGGGTTATAATGATAAGTACTATTGCATTTCATGTTTATTTACATGTATTTACTGAAAACAGTCAGACATAGAGTCGGAGTCTAAAATGTTATGTAGAGCAAAATCCCAGAGCCCCCAGACAATACTCATTTTCTCACAAATAAAATGTATGGGATAAAGTAGTGTTAGTACGTACTTTGAGTGTAAGCATATTTGCAAGCTTGGGCCGTGGGCCAATTTAACCATGTGCCAAACATTGGTAAAAATAGTACTAACTATACTTATTTTCTCATTCTTGATTTTTACGTATATTTTTAGAGAATATTGTTAAAAGTTAATAATCAATACTGCCAGAAACTTACCATCGGCCATAACTCTTACCAGACGCTTCAAAGCTCCCGAAAAGATGATCTAACTTTACTTATATTCTCATTATTGATTTTTATATTTGATATTTAGAGAACTATTTCAAGACTATTTCTAAGCTGCCAGACCAATCGGTTGGGCCAGACATAGATAAAGTGTCGCTAAACGTCTGAGCGCGAGAATATTCATATTTCATATCTTTTTAATGAAAGGTCATTTATACGTCCAATTCAATTCAAAAATATTCCTGTTTTCTTACTTATTATTAAAAACCAATAAACTACTATTTTATTTCTGTTCGTTTGTTCATAATTTTCATTAAGACTTCAAAAGTATTAATATTTTATTATTCTTTAATTAACCTTTTAAATGAGCGTTAAAATATTACTTATTTTTACTGAAGCTTTCCATTAGACCATTATTAACATAGATTTTATAAAGCTATGTATGTTATAAAATTATCCACATATCCTGCTCGCGCTCAGACGTCTAGCGACACTTTATCTATGTCTGGCGGGAAGTTTGACCCAACCGATTGGTCTGGCAGCTTACAAATAGACTTAAAATAGTTCCCTGAATATCATATATAAAAATCAAGAATGAGAAAACGAGTAAAGTTACATAATTTTTTTGATAACTTTGAAGCGTCTGGCAAGAGTTTTGGCCCATGGTAAGTGTCTGGCAGTATTGATTATTAACTTTTAACAATATTCTTTAAAAATATACGTAAAAATCAAGAATGAGAAAATAAGTATAGTTAGTACTATTTTAACCAATGTTTGGCACTTGGTTACCTATAAATTGGCTCACGGCCCAAGCTTGCAAGTATGCTTACACTCAAAGTACGTACTAACACTACTTTATCCCATACATTTTATTTGTGAGAAAATGAGTATTGTCTGGGGGCTCTGGGATCTTGGACTAATGGATGTGCTATAAAGTGAAACTATTTTTAAGATTAAAATATCGAAAATAAACAAATATTTATAATATAACGTCTTACGATTGAATAGAATAGTTTTAGCAATTATAAATCTTCAAATTCATTGTATTAATCTGTAAATAATATATATAATATCGTATTCTTAACACTAATAAATGTTTAATCACTTGACTAAACATCACAGATCATACACATATAACAGCTTGCTTTGATCAAGCAAAGCTTTAAAAGATTTCACATTTATTTACTTGATGTATAATTTCAAAACCCAATCACCTCTAGAAAGGGTCATTACTTAGAATAAAAAATTAAAATTTATTTAACATTTGTAAAAAGGATATTCTTATTTTTATAAGTGTAATATAATTTAGGGTTTAATTTTTTTATTTATATATATATATCACTTCTTTTTTTCAATCTACGTTCGATTGCTTTTTTTAATTAATTAATTAATTAATTAATTAATTTATTTATTTATTTATTATTGTTATAAATACAGATTAACAATAATAATGCTCCTCTACAGAATTTTTCCATTTACAGGGGAGCAATGGATAAAAAAAAAATCATTATAATCCTGTTATATAAAGGTACAATCAAAATGACAAGAACAAACTAAGAACAAACATACAAAAAAAAATAAATAAAATAAAATAAAATAAAATAAGAAAAAGAGATCAGTTGGAGACCTCCCTTCTGTTGGATTCACTGGCCATTTTGAATATGGGAGACATTTCCCCTAATTGAGTTCTATATTTCTTTATATATAATCGGAATTTGGATCTCGAGTTGAAGGCGGGCACTCTGAACCCTATTTGGGCAAGTAGTTCACTTGAGTCCCAGCGTCTACTTAGGATCCCATCCAAGTTATTAATTTTGTCATCGTTCCTTCTATCTGATAGACTTTTCATATCGAATAATTTTAAGAGTTCTTCATAATTAACAAAACGCCCAGAATGCCCAGTCAGCCTCCAGAAGAGAAACCTCAAAAATTTCTTTTGGACCATCTCAATCCTAGCCATCTGATGAATATTTCAAAGGCATTCGATGAGTTCTCAATGAGATGGAGCTTGAAAATATTCTTAAAAATTTATTATTCCCAGTCTTTAGCAACTGAACTTCTTATGCTTCATTAATTAACTCTCTCTCTCTCTCTCTGCTGTGTGCATATGTCTCTCTCTGGACTCCCGAGTCTTCCTGTGTTTATATGGTGACTTTTTGGCCTTTTTTTGCCGAATTTTTGCACGATTGATCGTCTGACAGCGAGCGACACTTGTGATCATAAATCTCTATCCTGTAATTGGTGAGCACGGCCCTTTTGGACGATTTACAAATCTATAAAATTCATTTTATATATAATTTTTAAGAGGATGGAGGAGGTCTTCTAAAAATAATAAAATGACAAACTGCTTGATTTGCTCTCAACCGATATCTAGAAGCCCGGTAAACGGATTCGGCTGTGCCCTTTGTTCTCAAATTGTACATTTTGCATGTGCCCAAGTAACACAAGAAGATCTAAATTTTATCAAGGAGCAGTCGAAGCCCTGAAAGTGCCGTGGTTGCATAAAAAATAATTCAAGACCTGCATCTCCCCTCCCAAAGCCTAAGGGCGCAAAACAGGGGGTGGGAGTTGAGCACGCTGTGTCCGGGGGTAGCACGGGCGATATTTCTTCATCTTCATCCCTTGTCGAGTTGAGAGAGACACTTAAATCACTCGTAACATCCAATTGGGAAATAACAAGGTCACTCGAGTTTTTGCACGAGAAGTTTGATGAGCAATCTACCCTGATTCGCTCCCTGGAGGAGAAGCTTGTCCTGGCGACCGGGGACATCGAGCGATTGAAGGAGAAGAGTGGGCGGCTGGAATTGGAGAACGAGCGTCTGAAATTGAGTGTGAACCAGCTGGAGCAGGACGGCCTCGGGAGGGTCTCTGGACATTCATGGAGTGCCCGAGACGCAGGGTGAGACTCCCATTGCCGCTGTCATCAGGGTGGGCCATCACCTGGGCTTGAAGATCGCGCCGGATGCAATCGAGTACTCCCATCGTTTTGGCCGGCCTGAGGGTGGCAAAAGGACAATTGCCCATGTTAACGCGCAATCCCTGTACCCTCACTTTGACGAGTTCAGGGATCATCTCTATTTGAACACATTTAAGAGAGTCTGTGTGAGCGAGACATGGCTCAGGCCATCTATCGGATCGGCTATCGTGAGTGTGGAGGACTACAACTTGTTTAGGTAGGGTTGGGGGTGGAGTCGCTGCCTACATTTCGAGTGATTTTGTGTGCCGTGAGCTTGTTTCCTCCCG
>JAKCPI010019036.1:0-26405 GCA_023213315.1 Euborellia annulipes | reverse complement strand
CGTTTCGCCGTTCTCCTTTGATTGTTGGTCCTTCTGTTGCAATCGAGAGTGGTTGAGGAAGGACGGGAAACAAGGAATTCCTATCTGTTTTGCAGGAATTTGTACTGGACCGATTTTCCCCTCGGCAATGACCCAGTACACAGAACTATTAGGGGATTGTTTGATTGGCACTCTGGCCTTTGATATTTAAAAAAAAATAATAAAAAAAATTTAATTTCTGAAAATTGTTTAATTAAAAAAATAGTTGTAGATTTAAATTGAATTGATTATTTATTCTCAAAAAAAAATAAAAAATAAAAATGGCTCTGAATGATTACAATTTTTATTTGAAATCCTATTCAACTTTGTTCAAAGTTGAGTTGTCTTGCTGAACATTCTAAGTTTATGTTGTGTTTTGATTCGTTTATGTTTGGGTATAATCGGTTTTACAAAAAAAATATTATAAAAAAAATAATTAAATATGCAAGTTGATTGGTTTAAAAAATTATCTTCAGTATTTCTGTTTTAGTTTATTTATTATTTTAAAATTTTATATTTCCAATTTGATTCATATAAAAAAACTTTCTTTTCTTTATTTTATTTTCAAACAAACAGTTTTCTTTAACTTTATTTTATTTCATTTGATATTATTAAAAAAAATTAATTATTAATTAAGTTTAAAAATTATTTTGTGTGTTTTATTTTGTGGGTTTTTGTGTGTTTTAATGTTTTATTATTTTATGTTTTAATTTATTTTCATTTTATTTTATTTATTTTATTTATTTTCTTTGTTTATTTCTTTTATTTTCTTATTCCTTCTTTATCTTCTTTATCTTTCTTTGTATTTTATTTATTTTATTGTTTATTTTGTGTTTTGTGTTTGTTTATTTTTATGTTTGATTTAGTGTTTTTGTTCTTAAACTTAATTTTTTTTGGTTTTATTTTAATTCTTAATTTATTTTCTGGTTTTTGTTTGTTTTAAAACTGTTTATTTAAAAAATGTTTTGATTTTCATGTTAATTTTATAACAAAATTTAATTATTTATTCATTTAAAAAAAATTTTTATTTTATTTTTATTATTTATTATTTTAAAATCAAAATTATGTTTCATTATTTTAATTCTGAATTTTTTTTTGTTTATTTCAGAAATTCACCTTTCGGCTTGAAACTTCTCAAATTGGATGAAAATTTATTTCAAAAAAAATATTTTATTGAAAATTTTGTTTTGATTTCTTAAATTTAATAAATAGTGTTTATTAAACCAAAAAAATTCTTGCATTTTCAATTATTCCTTATTTACCTTAAAACTAGATTAAAAAATTATGAAATTAAATCAGCTGATTTGAAAAATTTACTTTTAAATTTCATTTATTGAATTTGTAATTAAATCTTTATTCAAAATTCTTTGTTAATTTTAATTAATTTAATTTTTATTTTAATTATGAGGTTAATATTTAGTTAATTTTTATTATATTTTTTAGAGCTCTTTATTTATTAAAAGAAATTGATCTATGATTATTATTATTATTTTAATTATTGTAAATTTAATTATTTTAATTGATTTTATATAAAAAAAATATTATAAAAGTAATTTTCAAGTTAAAAGTTATTCGTTTTTAGAATTTTTTATCACTATGCTTGCGTTAAAGTTTCTCTTTGAAAAGGTTATTTATTCTGTTTTAATATATTGCGCAAATATGTTTTATTTTATTTTAATTGAATATTCAAATTATTTGTGATGATTTTCAAATCAGATCTGATAGAAAAAAATTTGTTTCATCTTATCTTTGGTTGGTCTCGGCATTCAAGATGGCTGGATGCAAACTGCGTCGTACAAACACGGCTGTTGAGTTGAAATTTTTCTTCGATGATTTGACGACCTCCCGACCACTTCACAGCTTCAGAAATCACTTTAAATTATAGCAAATGTTCAATAGTTGTGTTTGTTGTTAGTTAAAATCGTATTTATAGAGAAAAACTTTATCTTTTTGGGTTGTTAGTGTTAGCGTGATTTAATGCGTGTTCTGATCAATTTCATAATGGCTACGCCGCCGTCTTGCAACTTGGCGAGAACGAAGGCGGTGATAGCGTGAGAGTTAGCCTCGCACTCCCCTCCTCCCCTCTCGCTCCTTCTAGCCTCGCACTTTCTCTCTATCGCGTCTTCGCTTGATCGTTTGCTTTTAATAAACAAATTACCTTTTCACAACTTTCGCTTTTCTAAATCACTTTCTTTTACATTTTATTATATTATAATTTTGTACTAGATCAAATTCTTTTAATTTTATTCTTTTTTAAAATTTATTTCTAATTAAATTAAACATTTGATTCACATTTCTTTTGACATATTTCTGCATGGTAACGACATCTTGTGGTCACTCATCAAAACACATCATTTTTTTCTTTCAGCGCCATTCATATTTTGAATTTAAATTTAAATTATAAAACAAATTATTTTTTTCCACCTATCCTGGGGAGAGTGGTTTTTGCATCGGCTCATTACCCCCCCAAGGATTTGTGAAAGTCGTTCTTCGACTTGAAGAAATCCTTTGAATTGTTTGTGGGGACTTCTCTTCGAATATCCTCAAAAAAAATAAGTTTAATGCTATTTAGAAAAAAAATAATAAAAGTTATGTCCTTAGTTTATAGACTTTACGGTCTCCCCCCAATTATTTATTTTGATTAAATCATGAAGTTACTTTACATTTTTTAAGGTCCTTACGGTTCCTTGTCACAGATAGGTATTTGGAAACCTGAGGAATATTAATGAACTTAGGTTTCATCGGATTGTTGTGATGTTAAGATGTTGATTTGAGGATGATACTCAACAGTCTCCCGACTGGAGTCAATCCTCGTTGTTGTTGTTGCCAGTTGTTTGGGCTTATTGCTTACAGGAAGGTAAAGTAGCGGCGTAGCCTCCGCTTTAGTTGGTTACTACCTTCAACTAATTGGTTTCCTCACAATTACCATCCGGTGGCTTTCCTGTGTTCTTGTCTGATTTTTCTTTTGTCCACGTCCGGTTGACTGATTCGAGGCGTGGACGAATTCGGGTGGTTGGTCTGTATCGGGGTTTGTGACGTAATCGGTGTGAGTTGTTTCTCAACTCTGTCTTTGTTTGGTATTTTTGTATTTTTGTTGGTCGAATGACGTTTCGTTGATGTATTAAAGATTTGAAAGATGGTAAAATAGAGTATTCGTATACGGGCATGAAATATTCGACTGGGGTTTGATGGTTGTTTGATTTTGAAGAAGTTTCGTTGGTATTGTTCGATTCTTCGGGAATTTCAGGTTGTTCTTCTTGTTCTGGTATACATTCTGCTTCTTCCTCCTTTTCCCATCTCTTTTTATATTGTTCCCACGACTTGAGCACGTCCTCCCATGATGTCTGTTTGGCTGACGTTGGCTGTTGTTGAACAAGAGATAGTCGAGAGCACTCATTGGTGGAGCTGGTGTCACTCTCGGCAATCTCCTCTTCAACTGTGACATCTTTTCCTATTTTATTTATGTTGGTTTGGGTTTTCATTTGGAATTCTTCAATTTTCTGTTCTTGTCTATCCATTTTAGCTAATAATTGTTCCAACAAACTATGTGTTTTTCCTGCTGTTTTTTCAGCCACCTCCAAGATATAGCCTTTAATCTCTTCTTTATCCTGCTCTCTTTCTTGATCTCGTTGGACTTTATATTCCTGTTGGTATTGATGTGAGAAGCTCTTGAAAACGGATTCGGTGTTCGGAGACATCAATACTGATTCCTTTGACGGGGATAAATCTTGAGCTACTACTATAGGTATTATGTCAGTCATATCTTCCGGGTTTTCTTCTTCGATGCTTTCAAGCTTGGCCAATTCTTCTTTTCCTTCCTTGTCAGTCATGGTGTTTGTGTGGTTTTGACAACTCAACTTATTCCAAATTTAAAATTTTAAAATACGGTTTTGGTTTACGAGTTATTGACGGTTTGATCTCGGTGGGACCTCCATTTGCGCCGGCCTGCCCGTTTCGCCGTTCTCCTTTGATTGTTGGTCCTCCTGTTGTAATTGATAGTTGTTGAGGAAGGACGGGAAACAAGGAATTCCTATCTGTTTTGCAGGAATTTGTACTGGACCGATTTTCCCCTCGGCAATGACCCAGTACACAGAACTATTAGGGGATTGTTTGATTGGCACTCTGGCCTTTGATATTTAAAAAAAAATCATAAAAAAAATTTAAGTTCTGAAAATTGTTTAATTAAAAAAATAGTTGTAGATTTAAATTGAATTGATTATTTATTCTCAAAAAAAAATAAAAAATAAAAATGGCTCTGAATGATTACAATTTTTATTTGAAATCCTATTCAACTTTGTTCAAAGTTGAGTTGTCTTGCTGAACATTCTAAGTTTATGTTGTGTTTTGATTCGTTTATGTTTGGGTATAATCGGTTTTACAAAAAAAATATTATAAAAAAAATAATTAAATATGCAAGTTGATTGGTTTAAAAAAATTATCTTCAGTATTTCTGTTTTAGTTTATTTATTATTTTTAAAATTTTATATTTCCAATTTGATTCATATAAAAAAACTTTCTTTTCTTTTTATTTTATTTTCAAACAAACAGTTTTCTTTAACTTTATTTTATTTCATTTGATATTATTAAAAAAAATTATTAATTAAGTTTAAAAATTATTTTGTGTGTTTTATTTTGTGGGTTTTTGTGTGTTTTATGTTTTATTATTTTATGTTTTAATTTATTTTCATTTTATTTTATTTATTTTTATTTATTTTCTTTGTTTACTTTCTTTTATTTTCTTATTCCTTCTTTATCTTCTTTATCTTTCTTTGTATTTTATTTATTTTATTGTTTATTTTGTGTTTTGTGTTTGTTTATTTTTATGTTTGATTTAGTGTTTTTGTTCTTAAACTTAATTTTTTTTGGTTTTATTTTAATTCTTAATTATTTTCTGGTTTTTGTTTGTTTTAAAACTGTTTATTTAAAAATGTTTTGATTTTCATGTTAATTTTATAACAAAATTTAATTATTTATTCATTTAAAAAAAATATTTATTTATTTTTATTATTTATTATTATTAATATCAAAATTATGTTTCATTATTTTAATTCTGAATTTTTTTTTTGTTTATTTCAGAAATTCACCTTTCGGCTTGAAACTTCTCAAATTGGATGAAAATTTATTTCAAAAAAAATATTATTGAAAATTTTGTTTTGATTTCTTAAATTTAATAAATAGTGTTTATTAAACCAAAAAATTCTTGCATTTTCAATTATCCCTTATTTACCTTAAAACTAGATTAAAAAATTATGAAATTAAATCAGCTGATTTGAAAAATTTACTTTTAAATTTCATTTATTGAATTTGTAATTAAATCTTTATTCAAAAATTCTTTGTTATTTTAATTAATTTGAGTTTATTTTAATTATGAAGTTAATATTTAGTTAATTTTTATTATATTTTTTAGAGCTCTTTATTCATTAAAAGAAATTGATCTTTGATTATTATTATTTTAATTATTGTAAATTTAATTATTTTAATTGATTTTATATAAAAAAAATATTATAAAAGTAATTTTCAAGTTAAAAGTTATTCGTTTTTAGAATTTTTTTATCACTATGCTTGCGTTAAAGTTTCTCTTTGAAAAGGTTATTTATTCTGTTTTAATATATTGCGCAAATATGTTTTATTTTATTTTAATTGAATATTCAAATTATTTGTGATGATCTTCAAATCAGATCTGATAGAAAAAATTTGTTTCATCTTATCTTTGGTTGGTCTCGGCATTCAAGATGGCTGGATGCAAACTGCGTCGTACAAACACGGCTGTTGAGTTGAAATTTTTCTTCGATGATTTGACGACCTTCCGACCACTTCACAGCTTCAGAAATCACTTTAAATTATAGCAAATGTTCAATAGTTGTGTTTGTTGTTAGTTAAAATCGTATTTATAGAGAAAAACTTTATCTTTTTGGGTTGTTAGTGTTAGCGTGATTTAATGCGTGTTCTGATCAATTTCATAATGGCTACGCCGCCGTCTTGCAACTTGGCGAGAACGAAGGCGGTGATAGCGTGAGAGTTAGCCTCGCACTCCCCCCCCCCTCTCGCTCCTTCTAGCCTCGCACTTTCTCTCTATCGCGTCTTCGCTTGATTGTTTGCTTTTAATAAACAAATTTCCTTTTCACAACTTTCGCTTTTCTAAATCACTTTCTTTTACATTTTATTATATTATAATTTTGTACTAGATCAAATTCTTTTAATTTTATTCTTTTTTTAAAATCCATTTCTAATTAAATCAAACATTTGATTCACATTTCTTTTGACATACTTCTGTATGGTAACGACATCTTGTGGTCACTCATCAAAACACATCATTTTTTTTTTCAGCGCCATTCATATTTTGAATTTAAATTTAAATTATAAAACAAATTATTTTTTTCCACCTATCCTGGGGAGAGTGGTTTTTGCATCGGCTCAATATATTTATTCAAACTACCTGCTAACATTTTTCCATTCAAATAAACTACTAATAGAGCAGGAATGAATGTCCAGACTTTTATTTGGGAAGAATTGGCCAAAATAAAGAATCTTTTTAATTTCAAACACTTTTCAGGACAAAAAAATAAGCTTTTTATTTTGGCCGATTCTTCCGATGTCGCATGCGTTTGGACATCCCTGTCCTAAGAGCTTTGATAGTACGGATTTTTTTTTTTTTAGACGTAAAAGCTGAGAAGGTCATGTATGAAATTCTTAAACTTGGAATGATTACAAAAACCGCCTCGGGGGATGTTCTACGATTGACGCCGCCTTTGACGATTGATAAAGAATTCGTTTGTAAGGCCAGCGAAATTATTAAAAAAGCTGTTGCCAAGGTAATTATGCTTTTAGGCCCCGGTTGCTTCACTTCTAATTAACTAAAGGTTAAGCTTTCGAGTTAAGCTAATCATTTAATTAAATAAGAGCCCAGATCGTAGTTAACTAATTAAGAACCAAAGTTCTCTCCAAAGTTTTGCTTATGCACCTCGAGACGCCCGCTCACCTTAAATATTATTATAGAAAAAAAATGATAAATGATTGTTATCATTTCTTCCCGTCGAATCTCCTGGAAAATGGCAAAGTTAAACTAAAGTTTGAGATTGAAATTTTGAAAAATTTTCTTTATGTAAAAATTTGCATTTTTTTTTAATTTCATAAAATGAATGTCTTGGAAGGTGATTCTTGTCTCATTTGTTAGCAAATGTTATTTTGTTTAGAATTAGTTTTATTATTACCATTTAATATTGATTTTTGTTTTGAGAGATTGTTCAACATTCTCTCTCTTATAAATGCTTATAATTTACAAAAATTTTTATTTTTTTTAGGTTGGAAAGAAGAAATGTTAATTGAAGTGACATCTGAAAGTTCCTTATTACAATGTATCATAAAATTATTTAAAATAAATAAATGACATGACAAATTCTCTCTTTGATTAATTAATAAAATCCCATGGGATCTAGAGAGTCGCTTCTTGGTCGAAATGCCAGCCAGCTGGAGGATAAATATTTATTATATATATATTTGGACCAGTTGACGAAGCATTTTGGATCCTTATCTTTATATCGCCTGCTGAATTGCGAATGTCCGAAATTGAACAATTCGAGAAAAGGCGTTTGAAAGTTCTATAAACATATACATTTAAATACGCGGGTGCCCTCGGGGCTTGGTGAAGGGGTTAGCGTGCAAACCTCGTATTCCAAAAGTCGTGGGTTCGGACCCCATGCAGTTCGATGATTTTATTTAAGGCATTTGGATACCAAATGGCTTAAATAAGAATGCCTGGACCCCATATATGTATATTTATCAATAACGGATATCGTAAAAAGTCTTATATGGCCTGAGTTGCCGAAAAGACTGTGTGAATGAGAAAAAAGTGTGTTTTTATAAAAAAAAAAAATACCCGGGCAACAAATGAACAGACCAGAATCAATAGCAAAAAATGGAAATATACATATATATACTCGAGATATTTTGTGCACACACAGACAACAGATATGTTGCGAAAACCACTTTTTTTACTTTCTCTTACCTATGTATATATGTAATATATATATATATATAGAGAGAGAAAGTATTGGATTCATGTCAAAAATTCTATGTCGAGATTTTGATGGATAAACACGTTTTGAGGTCCCCTGAATCCAAAAAAGTGGTTTTCGCGACATGGTCTGTCTGTGTGTGTGTCTGTGAACTAAATATCTCAAGAACGAAAAGAGCTAGGAAGTTGAAATTTTATATTTAAGTTAGGCACCCCCATGGGACGTGACACGAAGCTTTTGAACAAAATCGACCAAAAAGTACTAGTACTTTACTGATGCACTTTTTCAGTTTTTTTCGATTTTCTCAAAATTTGCTCCAACGATTTTTTTTTAAATTCATATATCAACTATTTTTTAGTTGCTCTTTAAAATGTATATTCTCATTTTGTGATTGAAATCTTCTGAAGACCACTTTACTCTTGTACTCCATAGAAAAGATAGGAGAAATGGTTGCCATGGTAACAAAATATAAACATTTTGCCATACTTATAAATTGTAGGCCTACATCTTGAAAATCGAATGTACCGTACTGTCGGAAACTAAATATATCTCGACACAAAAAATCTGGTGTGACAAGCATAGAACACAACTTTCGATTACCGAAGGTAAGAGAAAGTTGTGTGCTGTGCGCCAGTCACACCAGATTTTTTACTTTCTCTTACCTATGTATATATGTAATATATATATGGAGAGAAAGTATTGGATTCATTTCAAAAATTCGATGAGATTTTGATAGATCTTCACGTTTTGAGGTCCCCTGAATCCAAAAATGTGGGTTTCGCGACATGGTCTGTCTGTGTACATAATATCTCAAGAACGGAAAGAGCTAGGAAGTTGAAATTTTATATTTAATAATGTTTAATGGCTGGAAATGTATTGAGGAAGGATATAAATGCAGGCAGCCAAGAAATAAAAACGCTCTCGATTCCCTTTGAATGTCCAGACCAGGGAGGTAGGGAGGGACATTGAGCTGAGAAGCGAGTCGACCGCCTACGTCACGGCTACGTCACGTCCGCCATCTTGGTGCGCACAAAACATTGAAATATCCATTGAACGCAATATAAAATTATATATAGTTTTAATAAAGATTTTCAATATTATACTGCCCCCTAAATAAATAAACGAATAAACGGACTATTTAAAATTATAGTTTCTTTATTTTTTTAGGTTTTTAGTCCACAAAAAAATTAAAATCAGAAAAAAAGTAAATATTCTTAAGAGCGCAAAAATTTCCTAATTAAGTGATATAAGCTATTTGAGATGTCTTTTTACTTATAAAAAGTGAATAATAATCTCTCAAAAATAGCAATTTTAAATAAATTACAAATAATAATTCATATTATACGGTGTCATTTATCATTGCTAATGAGTTAAGGTGCGCGTTTCGAGGTGCAGAGTTTGAGAGGTTGCGGCCACAATTTTGAAACTATCAAACTCAAATTTTTTTTTTTTTTTTTAATTAAAGCTTTTTAAAATATCTACAACTTTTAGAAGCTCTTTTTTTTTATTTTCAAGATTCAAGATTTTTTTAGATTAATCACATTAAATAAAATATAAGCGCACCTTAAATAAAATTTGAATATGGGAAATTGAAATATTCAGCAATAAGTTGGATAATATTATAAACTGTTCAAATTTTATAAAATTTAGACAGTAACTTAATGACCATATCATTGGCCTTGGAAAAAATAAATATAACAAGATTTTCAGCCGAAACAGAAACTTGTATTTCATATACAAAAATTGGCCGAAACTTCGGTCGGTTCCTAATATTAAATATATATATTTTTATCTAAATTTGTATTGTATCATACTGATGATGGGAACAAACGTCCTTGAAGTTTCTGTAATTAAATAATTTAATAAAATATAAATTCCAGTAGAAGACAGTCGTTTAATTGCTTTTAAAATTTCTATATATTTTTTTCTTTAATAATTCCTCACACTTATCAGCAAACTTACATGCCGCCAGAAATGTTTGGGATAATGGGAAAAAATAGATTGTCAATTAAAAATTTTATAAAAATGTTTTTTAATTCGCTTTTATTTTACATAAGAAGAAGGAATTGTCTCAATGCTTCTTAATAAGAAAATTCAATTTCAAAATGTTCAGTGGCTCTAAAAATGACAATCAAATGTTTTTTTGGCTCTCCTGAAAAATAAACAAAAATGGAGTTAGCCACTTTGCTAATTAGAACGTTGATATAATGTATACTTACGAGTGAAAAGTTATTTTCCTTGAAATCTCCTCTATTTTTTGCATTTTACTTTTGCCTGGTTCATCGCTACGATTGGAACAACCATATGTCGAACAATTTGCTTCCTTTTGAAAAAAAATCCTTTATATGAGAAAAAACTAAATAGAAATAAATAAATCATGTTAAAAAACTACTTATTTGGTAGTAAAAAAATAAAAAAATAAAAGTTTTAACCTCAAAGAGAGTTGTCAATAAATTTTAAAATAATGATAAAAATATTAATTATTTAACTTCGATATAGGTGGTCCGATTGTCTGTAGGGATAATCACACACGCTATGAAGAAATCGAGCATCGTAATAGATACGATGCGAAGACATGGAGTATCGTGCACTGTATAAACAAATCAATAATACAAACAACACAACAACTTCGATATAAGATGAATAAGGGCAAAATAATCATAAAAACATACCTTATATATTATATGATAAATAGTTGATACTATTAATTATTTTTTCATTAATTATTCGCTTGTTAATTCTTATACTTTTTACACAGGTTCCAATGGACAGGTTTAATGTTTTGTGCGCAGCAAGATGGCGGAATAGCTTCCTCACCCTCCCACTTCGGTAGACTATTACCTCGCCTATGTTCGCAGCTTATTGTCCCTCCCTACCTCCCTGGTCCAGACGTTTCGGGCAAAATTTATTCGCCCATCCTCAGTGAACTATTCTAGTGGGAGAGAGTTAAGTCTCCTTTGGTATACATAGTTGTTGTTAGGTCCTACTACGTATTCTATTTAATGTAACAATATGATGATAAATGAGTTTTTTGTTGTTAAAATTTTTTGCTATTTTCATAGTCAAGATACAATCAAGTAATGTGACATTACTTGATTGGAATAAACTGGAATAAACAAGCCTGGAAGATAAAGGAGGAAAAGTGTCACGAGCAGAGTTGGGTTTTATACACAATTTTTCAGTTTTATACAAAAATCGAGGATAAAACTTGTATAAAACGTATAAAATGTATAAAACTTGGATGCGCATGCGCAAACTCGACGAGGTAGGAAATTCAAATAAAATTTCATTTTTCAATTATTAATATTTTGATTATATTATTCACTAAATAAAAAGCAAACAACATCGTCAATGCTTTAAAACATTATAAAATATGAAAAGCTTTTAAGCTGTTTTTTCAGGGGCGGGGAGTTGTTTTTTTTACAGTTTTATACTTTTTATACATCGTCCTAGTTTTATCCGCGATAGTTTTATACATGTATAAAACCGTGTATTATACTCGGCGGGATAAAACCTGCCAACTCTGGTCACGAGCATGCAAACCGAATAAAAAAAAAAAAAAATATTTTCTTTTAAATTAAATTATAGTAAATTATTTTTTAATTGATTATTTTCTTTTTAAGTTAAATTTGCTTAGTAAATATTTTTTTTTTTTAAGCGCAAAAATTCAAAATTTTTAACTCAATTTTCTTAGAAATTATTTTACTCTCACGATTTATTTATTAATCTATTTACCAAAATAAATTTAATTTTAATAATTTTTTTTTTTTAAACTTGGGTAAAAGTTAAAAAAAAATTCGAATAGAAATTGTTCATAATTATATCTAAAACAATTTTGTATTTGGATCTTTTGTATTTGGATCTTATGCAGCTCAAGTCACTTGTTTAGGAGATATTTTAATCTTTTCTTTTCGAATTATTTTAATTTATGTTTTTTTATAATTAGTTTGATGTATTAGAATCTTTTTTTTTTTTAATAAGTGTTTTATCAATAATTTAATTATGTTTTCCTTATTAAACCAAATTTCTATTTTCAGGTTTTATTATTAATTATTCAATTCTTTAAATATATAGTAAAATGGAGCCTAAGGCCTCTGATTATTTAAAAATCTTAAATGAATAAAAAAAAAATAATTTTTTAGCCTTTATTTTTATTCACTTAAGATGTTTTACGTAATCAGAGGCCTTAGGCTCCAATTTTCAATTTTTTCTAATTTATGAAACAAACCTATAATTTTAATTATTATTATATATATATATATATATATATATATAGGTAAGAGAAAGTAACAATTTTTAAAACCAAGCGCCCTGGCTGTTTGAGGAACTAGTGCGCCCTTCTGGTTGGTCGAGCAGTTAGTTTGATTTTTGTGCCAAATGTCAACATTGGCCAACTTTGACGGACTTGCATATCTATATATCATATATCTATGCTATATTCCCAGGTGTTATCTTATCATACTTAAATGATTAAGTAAATTAAAAAATTTAATTTTACTGACTTGTGTTTATATACAATTTAAAAAATTATATACTATATATATATATTATAATATTACAGATATTCCACTTTATGAATTTTATACAAGAGTAATCATGGAAGACATTTCTGCAACACCAAAGGTTTTTGGATAATTTATTTTAAACAAATACATTCCATCTAATTTGATTTTAAATATTGTAGGATTTATATATACATGATAATGTGACTATAGCCAATAATAATAATCCAAATGACACTCATGTTTTGGGAACTTTAAAAATCGTTCAGTATGAGGTAATATTTCGTAATACACTAGTCTAATAAATTATAAAAAAAAAAATTATAATAAAAATTATATATAACAAAAATAGCAATTTCATTTTATTTTAATGAAATACAATTTCACTAAAATTACACTAGTCGACAAGGTTTTTTTCACAAGAAATCTGATTAGTGAACCTAGTGCATTTTTTCATTCTGAATTTAGATATGTAGTTAGAATTTTTCCATCATGCACAGTTTTAGAGATATAGAGCAAAATAGATTTTAGTAGAAAATGTGCTCTAAAACGGCTTTTACTTAGAATGTTCAAATTATTTTTAACGCGACACCCCGTCAAATTATGCAGATAGTATACATATAAATTTTAAGTTTCATCCCAATCGGAGGTCATTTAGACGTGCCTCAAACGGCTTAAAGTTTAGAAAAATCGAAATTTTCAAGATTTTTTTTGATTTGGTCACCCCTAATACAATTTTAGATATCCCTGAATGCAAAAAACATATACAGTATGTACGATATTCTATAGTTCTTTGGCTTTCTAAAAATCATTCATTCATAAAAATCTGCTAATTATTAACGAAATTATTAACAAAAACGTCAGCAAATAAAAAACAAGTACTCTCACTGGTCGAAAAAAATGGACTTCAATTGAATTAAAAAGCGAACCCTATCCACGAGAAGCTAATGTATCCTCTCTCAGCATCGGGTCACGGGCCCTAACTTTATTATATATTATTAAAAAAAAATATTTTTTTAATCTCATATCTTTCTTTATACTTCTATAAGAACAAGAGGTTCATTTTTTTCGTCCAGTGAGTGTACTTAGGTTTTTTCTTTGCTGACGTTTTTGTTAATA
Source organism: Euborellia annulipes (assembly GCA_023213315.1). Classification (NCBI taxonomy): domain Eukaryota; kingdom Metazoa; phylum Arthropoda; class Insecta; order Dermaptera; family Anisolabididae; genus Euborellia; species Euborellia annulipes. The sequence continues at coordinate 12,751 of JAKCPI010019036.1, read as the reverse complement.
ATTTCGTTAATAATTAGCAGATTTTTATGAATGAATGATTTTTAGAAAGCCAAAGAACTATAGAATACCCCAGCTAGCAGAGACCCGTCAAAATGACGTCGGAAACTGGTCAGAGACTGACCAGAAATGACGTTATGTTTGACGACAAAATGACCTAAAAATAACTGACTAATGTCACAGACCGATGACGACATTTTAAAACGTCAAAAAAACGTGATTCCGTGACTTTTTTTGACCAATTTTTTGACGTCAAAATGACTTAAAAATCACGGACTAATGTCACAGACCGATGACGACATTTAGAAACGTCAAAAAAACGTGATTCCGTGACTTTTTTTGACCAATTTTTTGACGTCAAAATGACTTAAAAATCACGAACTAATGTCACAGACCGATGACGACATTTAGAAACGTCAAAAAAACGTGATTCCGTGACTTTTTTTTTGACCTTTTTATAACCTGATGGATAATAAAAATGAGAAACAAACTCACATATAAAATTAAATTGTATTAATAATATAATTATAAAACACATTATTTTAGCAATTAAATACATCTCTTCTCTATCCATATAAATGACAAAAATAGGAAAGTTGAAATTTAATATATATATATGACTAATTATAAAATAATAATTGAGTGATTTAATTATTCAATTTTTAATTTTAATTAGTACCTATATCGATATTTTATTTTAATACTTTTGTAAAAACGCGATTTTCTATACACTATTATATAAAAGACAATGTTACAGACTATAGCCATTACAGAATCATCATTAGTTATAAATTCAACCATGGGCGTACCCAGCGAGGGGCAGGGGGGCAGCAGCCCCCCCCCCTAGAAGCAAAAAAAAAAAAAATAATGTTTATAAAGTGATGAAACGAAACAAAATTGGTGGATGGCGACGGTGAATGATTCTTTTTGTTAGGACTCGAGGGTTTTAGGCCTTTAATTCGAAGGTTTTTCCCCTCTATATAAAAAATAGCTATGTCACAATCTGGACGACCATGATCTGCCCCCCCCTGGATGACTATGATCTGACCATGCCCCCCCCCCCCTAGATTTGATCCTGGGTACGCCCATGAATTCAACAGCAATAAAAGACATGACTTCATTAACTGCCACCATAGATAATATACTGAACCGGTACGATACTTTGTGTGCTAACAGTTGCGCATGCGTATTAAAATAAAAATATGGAGGTAAGAGAAAGTAATAATAAGTGTCGTGATCGGTACGTCTTTATAATGTGATACTTTGCACGTTTTAAAGACGTTACAAAAAAAGACGTTTTATTTTAGGTTTTAATTAGTCATTTGACGTCTTTTGACCAGTTATGACCAATTTCGGACGTCATTTTGACGAGGTTCTGCTAGCTGGGATCGTACATACTGTAGGCCTATATGTTTTTTGCATTCAGTGATATCTAAAATTGTATTAGGGGTGACCAAATAAAAAAAAAATCTTGATAATTTCGATTTTTCTAAACTGCCGTTTGAGGCACGTCTAAATGACCTCCGATTGGGATGAAACCTAAAATTTATATGTATTCTAACTATCTGCATAATTTGACGGGGTGTCGCGTTAAAAATAACTTGAACATTCTAAATAAAAGCCGTTTTAGAGCACATTTTCTACTAAAATCTATTTTGCTCTATATCTCTAAAACTGTGCCTGATAGAAAAATTCTAAATGCATATCTGAATTCATAATGAAAAATACTAGAATTTTATATCTTCATTCTTGTGAAAGAAAAAAGTTCATTTTTGTCGACTAGTGTTATTATTACATGTTATTGTGTTGTATATTAATTTTTATTCAAATTTAAAAAATTGAGATAATAAACTCAATTTGGAGGCTCGCCTGCCATAATTAATAAATAAATATTTTAAAACTAAATTCAGTAAAAAACGTACACTGAAATTTATAAATAAAAAAAACAAAAAACTTGAATTTGTCCTAGCAATCTTAAGATTATTCTTTATTTAATTATTATTCCTAAAGCAAAGAATTTTTCTTGAATAATAATAGAAATTTATTTAAATTAGAAGTGCAAAATTAAATAATACAGTATAATAATTTAATTTCATTGTCTAATATATAAAAATTGTTCTATTACATTATTTTCTTGATGCATTGTATTCTTTTAAATAATAAATAAAGTAACCTAATTTCTAATTATTTATTTTAGAATGTTGGAAATTTTATTGAATGGAGACCTCTAGAAGTTTCGGTTGATTCAGAAACTCATGATGAATGGAATGTTGTGAATACTAAAGAAAAATATAAATCGTCGCCAGGTATAAATTATATACAGATAAATATGTACATTATAAGGATTTATGATATGGGCAAGAAAGACATTTTTAAACTAATAAACAGACACCAAATAAATAATTTGCCTCAAAGGATAAATCATCAATCAATATCTTGAGAAAGGTTTTTACCAAAATAGCATAAGAGTACTACAAACATCGTTGGTCCAAATAACATTTTAACAATTGCAATGGAACAAGAAATTCGAAACAAACTTGCTCGCCGAAGGCGATCAAGGGGGTCCAAGAGGCCTTCGTCAGACTTTGCGATTAGTTATAAATATATTTTCTAATAAAACTTTAATTTTCTTAGGAGGTTCCACGTCTTCACAAGAGAGCTCACGATCTCGACCGATCCAAATTGAATTATGTCATTTAAAATCATTAAAAATAAAACAACATGGAAAGCATTTAATATTAACTCAAGACGATATGCAAACACCAAATACATTTATATTTATTAATGAAAATATTGACAGCTTCATAAGGACTTTACAAAGTTATATAAAATTACAAAAGTAAGATTATAAAGAGATAATTACGATATAGATTTATTAAAGAATTACCACAGATATCAAAATAAAATGGACCAAACCTACATTTTGGTTTAATAGATAACTAGAATAGCTTCATAAAGCCTAAAAAAGTAATAATAAATTTCTCATCAAAACATTAAAGTTTGATAGTTTTTCATTTTCATGTATAACTCTTAAATATTCAAGCAATATACAGAAGAAACTCAATTATCCAGATTAATTCAGCTAGTCTTAGTCGTGATATTTTAAACTGTTGACTTTTTTATATCAACAATAGAAGAGGGAGCGGGCAGCCAGGAAGTAAGCCTCTACGAAATGAAACTCAAGAGTAGTGGAGAGGCTTACTTCCTGGTTGCCCGCTCCCTGATATACAACAGCCACTTCACATATTGTCGACTTTTTTATATTTTAGGCTTTCAAAAGATATGTATTTAGTAAATGATGAAGCAAGGAACGACCCGCCTGATGGATTTGTTAGTTTAGAGTTGGAAAATACCACAGATTATGTTTGGAAATTTGTGCATAATTTACACTCAAGACCATATGAAACAACATTGCAAGCTTTTTCCAAACTAACTGATTTATTTCGTAAGTGAAATGCCACTGAGAATAATGGAGAAAAATTTTATAAATTATTATTATTTCCAAAAAAATATTGATAATAATTTGATTTATCTACATTTTAAATATTTAAAAAAGATAAGCAAGTTCACCTCTCAGATTTTGTTTGATATAACAATAAGTTTTTTTTTTTTCAATTCATAGCCCACAAATGAAATTTTGTTATTTATTACTAGGAACCGGATTTTTAGGTTTTTGAAACTCCCAAAATAGGTTTTTTTAAGGTTATCGCCCAATAAAACGCATTTGGGGGGAAAAAATTTTTAATTAATTTTAAATAAAAATACAAAAAATTACAGGTACCTAAAACATTATATAAGAAAATTAAATAATTCTGGAAGTACATAAAATGAAATACATAATTCTATAATTTGGCTTGATTCTTCTTCTTCTGTCCTCACCTGATTATTCCCGCGGTGTGGGGTCGGCGGACCTTATTCTACCCCTCCACTCCCCCCTATCCAATGCTGTTGTCTCCGACAGGCCAAGCTCGGTCATGTCTCTCTTGACCCGATGAAGCCAAGTCATCCTAGGTGCTCCTCTTCGTTATCGTCCGAGAAGCCCCATATCGTACGCCGTCCTCGCCACGCCACTACTCTCTTGGCGTACGACATGTCCAAATCAGCGGAGACGCCATTCGCGCATCTTGTCAGTGATTGGCGCAATGCCAAACCTGCTCCTAATGGTATCATTAGGGATGCGGTCTAGTCTGGTGACACCAAGTGACCACCTGGCCATCCGCATCTCCATCACATGCAGTGCCGATTCACTTCTCTTCGTGGAGGCCCATGTCTCGGTCGAATAAAGAGCAACCGGCCTCACGACCGTCCGGTAGATTGCCGACTTCAAATAAATCGGCATCCGTCGGTCGCAAAAGATTCCGGAACATTCTCTCCATTTAAGCCAACTGACATTTATACGCCCGGCAATCTCATCCGTTGGCTTCCCATCATCAGCGACTCTCGACCCAAGATAGCGAAAACTGCGACATTTAGGAAGCGCCTGGCCATCAAGTATAACTTGATCTGCAGTTTGTTGAAAGTACTGCATGTATTCGGTCTTGTGTGTGTTAATACGCAGACCGTATTGAGCGAGGCGATTCTTCCAGATGTTTACGGAATTTTCCAGTTTGTCGCGAGTTCCCTCACACAGCACCACATCATCGGCGTAAAGGAGGCACCACGGATGGGGTCTTTGAAGATCCCGGGTGATGACATCCATACAGTCGACGAAGAGGAGCGGTGAGAGAGCGCTACCTTGGTGTATGCCAACTGTAATAGGAAACGGTTCGGAAACTCCTGCCGGACATCTAACTCTGCTTGATGTTCCCTCATACAAACCCTGTATCCAGTGGACATATTCCTCAGGGACATTGGATTTCCGCAAGCTGTACCAGATGAGCTCACGCGGTACCCTGTCGAACGCTTTTTCAAGGTCGAGGAATGCGACGTGGAGCCCTTTCTGCCCAGCTCGCGCTGTTTCCATAAGTTGTCGTAATGCAAAAATAGCATCAGTTATCCCTCTCTTCTGAACAAATCCACACTGATTCTCACTCACACTGATAATAGAGCGAAGGGGATGATCAATAATCCGCTCCCATATCTTCATTGTGTGCGAAAGAAGACGGATTGGGCGGTAGTTCTGGCACTCGAGTATGTCGCCTTTCTTTTTCCAGTTGGGAACCGTGACACTGGTTGCCCAGGCCTTCGGCACCCTGCCTTGAATAAGCGAGAGAGCCACTGATGCGCCAAGGGTCCAATCGCCATCCAGAGTTCGGCAGGAAGGTCGTCGGGACCAGGTCATTTTCCGTTCTTCATTTTCATAAGAGCCTGTTTCACCTCACATATTGTGATTGGCTCAACAGGTCCATGAATTGGCCATGTCGGTGATAATGGTGGGTGGGGGAACTCTTCACAGCTGATTCCTGCATAATGATGTTGCCATCTTCCACAAATGTCCACATCATTTCTGATGATGGACCCATCTTCTTTCTTGACTTGTTTAACAGCTGTGATGGGTAGACTTCTTCGCTGACGATGTTTTGCCAAACGAAAGACAGACATTTCCCCCTCACGAGTGCCAAGGCGGGAGTAAAGATCATTAAAGAACTCACTCTTCGCCTCGACCACCGCCTTCCTTGCAGCCCTTTTTGCCTCGCAATACGACCTTCTGTCATCATCAGATCGTGATGACTGCCTAAGTTTTAATGCATCCTTCTTCTCCCGCAGCTTTTCTTGAACCTCCGGTCTCCACCACCATGTTTCCTTTTCGATTTTTCGCACTCCAGGCTTTGTGACACCGCATACGTCAGCTCCGACCCCTCTAAGTCCAAGAACTGTTTTGTCCCAGAGTGCATCGATATCGGGCACATCTGAGACAGGGAGAAGGGCTGAAGCAAGACTCATTCCAGCTTCACGGATTCCTTTCAGTTTCCACCACTTGACACGCTGAGAGGAGGTTTTCTGGATTGGGTACTTTCTTGGGAGCGGGACAGAGATTTCGAGAATAACCGGACGATGTTGAGAGGTAATTGATTCACCGGGCTGTACCTTCACATTTTTAGACAACCCAAGCTGAGAGCGCCTCATTAACCAAAAGTCGATTAGGGAGGCGCGCCCTCTCGAGCAGTAGCTGATGGTCTGCGATTCTCTTTTAATGTAGAAGGTATTGGTCACCGCGAGATCATGTGCTGAGGCCCAGTCAAGAAATTCAGTCCCCTCATCGTTGATATCGCCATAACCGTGACCCCCGTGGCTTCTCTCATACCCTGTCCTATTCCGCCCGATATGGGCATTGAAGTCACCCCCAATCAATACAAGGTCGTCGTCGGGCACAGTTCGTAGGTGCTCGTCTATGTCGTCCCAGAAGTCCTGTTTAGCGTCGGTGGAACAGCCTACTTGGGGAGCGTAGCAGCTGATAATGTGGAGGATTTGTTCTCCAGTATCAAGGGCGACACCCAAGATACGGTCCGAGATGTTGTGGACAGCTGTAATTTTATCAGCTAGCACCTGACACAAAACCACTGCGATGCCATTCCTGGAGGAGGAGGTGCCATGGTAGATAAGCCGGTAGCCAGCGCCTATATCCTTGGCCTTAGATCCATTCCATCTCGTTTCCTGCAGGCATCCTATGTGGATACGACTGCGTTCCATGAGATGGGCGATTTCTCGGCTTCTACCGGTCAGAGAGCCGACATTGAGCGTGGCCAGTCGGAGAGTTTGGGCTCGCCTCTTTAATCCGGTGCCGCCCGAAAAACACCGGAACCCTTGCCCATTTCTCGCACCGTGCGGGCTACGGTGTGCGTCGCTTGCAGGGGACGCCCTAGCCGTTATCGAATTCCTTATATGTACCATGCATGGGTTTTTGCGACCGGGGAAGAATAGAACAGGCCGGCCCGTCGCACGGTCTGACGCCTGTTGAAAAGAGGAAGGAAGAGACAGACATGCAAAGAGTAGGTCTGCCAGTCCCAGCTCGGGTAACTCGTGGTCGCCATCCACCCACAAGATGTGGGCCACTGAGTTGGTATAATTTGGCTTGATTGATTTTTGTAAATTCTCCATTGTAAAATTTTCGTCATAATTTCGTTAAAAAAATAAAATTTTTTTTTTTTAGATTGAGAAAAAAACTCAATCTAAAAGCACCAATAAATTAAAAAAAAGATCAGTTTTCTAATTTAAGTGATTTTAGGTGGCCCGAACCCATTTAGGTTTTAGGTTTTTCAAAATTTGGTAAACAACTCCAGAAGGTGAAAACCTAAGAATCCGGTCCCTATTTATTACTATATAACAGTGTATATCCCTATCTATTAATTCATTTCCTTTTTCCTAGAGTATTTATATTTTTTCAGTAAATCCTTCAAAATCCCGAGAACTTCGTTTAATGACAGATGAAGTCAACGAATTTCTTTCGAAAAGCTTAACAGGTTCCTTTGAAGAAACATCCCTACCTTTAAGTGGTGAAGATTATGAAATGGTTAATAAAGTAGAAAAACTCCCCTCTAGGACAGAATGCCCAAGAGGAACAGTTATGACCCTTGAACAATGGAACAGGTATTCAACTAACAATACTTACAAATATAATAAAAATAATTAATTTTTTTATTCTTTATAGTTTTAAAGACTCCGAGGGAAGAATTACGGATACGCAAACTGCAAAGAAAATGATATTCCGAGGGGTAATTAAATAATTTAAATAAAATGTTTTTTCAACCAAAATTTACCTTTTGAGGTTTACGGGAGGGGTAATTCAAAGGTAGATGGGAAAATGCCTCCCTCTCTTGTTCATTTTGAGTTAACCAAATAAAATTTTTTTTTCGAGCAAACAATTTAAGGATTCTTGTAAAATTCTGTTGACATTTTTTACGTTGTTTTCCCTCAGCTTAATAAATGACTGGACGTTTTGGCCAAAGGGCGCCCTAAAATAGTAAAAATTTGGCCAAACCTTGAAATAATTGTGTTGTTAAAAAAGACACAATAAGTTACAGCCAGCGAATTTCCTTTATTAATTTCGAACCATGACTAACATTTTTCAGATTATATATTCCTTTGTGACACAGTCTTAAGCCGGGTCCACACTATGTAACAAAACAGGTTACATAACAAAGTTTTATAACTTGTTAGAGAAATTCAAGTAAAAATGTTATAAATAACAAGGTTATACAACAATTTTCTTGTTAAATAACAAGTTTTATGCTATCCATCAAGTGTCGGTAAATATCAAAAAAAGTTATAAAACTTTGTTTTATAACACGCCGCGATTTGTCCACATTTGTTATTAAGCATTAAACATTTACTGCATAAGATAATCAAAATCAGAACTGGTCATCCTGAGGAAGTTTTTAAAACTACCGTCACATTTAATGTCTCCTGTCAATGTTAAATCCTGTAAGAGTTGTTCCACTATATCCCAGCTAGCAGAGACCCGTCAAAATGACGTCGGAAACTGGTCAGAGATTGACCAGAAATGACGTTATGTTTGACGACAAAATGACCTAAAAATCACGGACTAATGTCACAGACCGATGACGACATTTTAAAACGTCAAAAAAACGTGATTCCGTGACTTTTTTTGACCAATTTTTTGACGTCAAAATGACTTAAAAATCACGGACTAATGTCACAGACCGATGACGACATTTAGAAACGTCAAAAAAACGTGATTCCGTGACTTTTTTTTTGACCTTTTTATAACCTGATGGATAATAAAAATGAGAAACAAACTCACATATAAAATTAAATTGTATTAATAATATAATTATAAAACACATTATTTTAGCAATTAAATACATCTCTTCTCTATCCATATAAATGACAAAAATAGGAAAGTTGAAATTTAATATATATATATGACTAATTATAAAATAATAATTGAGAGATTTAATTATTCAATTTTTAATTTTAATTAGTACCTATATCGATATTTTATTTTAATACTTTTGTAAAAACGCGATTTTCTATACACTATTATATAAAAGACAATGTTACAGACTATAGCCATTACAGGATCATCATTAGTTATAAATTCAACAGCAATAAAAGACATGACTTCATTAACTGCCACCATAGATAATAGACTGAACCGGTACGATACTTTGTGTGCTAACAGTTGCGCATGCGCGAAATGCATGTGCATGCGCGAAATGTGTGCGCATGCGTATTAAAATAAAAATATGGAGGTAAGAGAAAGTAATAATAAGTGTCGTGATCGGTACGTCTTTATAATGTGATACTTTGCACGTTTTAAAGACGTTACAAAAAAGACGTTTTATTTTAGGTTTTAATTAGTCATTTGACGTCTTTTGACCAGTTATGACCAATTTCGGACGTCATTTTGACGAGGTTCTGCTAGCTGGGATGTTCCTCGAGCTATTAACCATGGCCGTACTCAAAATCTTCGTTCATTTACCTGCCGCCTACATAAAATCACGCAAGCTGCTGCTGCCAAAATCTCATCCTCTACGTTTGAGGTCATTTTAAATACTAAATACTAAATAACAGCTCCCACATCCCACATACTTATTTTGTTTTGTTACATGGCCTAGATGTCCCTGCTATTTTATCCTGTTTTGTTACATAGTGTGGACCCGGCTTTAGGTCTGATGTTGTGGACCGAAGTTTAGACAACTTAGGACGGAAATCAAACGCAAGATCTCCAGGCTAGCCGGAGCATCGGGTGTGCTACCCTTTGGACCAGACCATTGGACACTCGCCCAGCACCAACAAATACATTCCCTATATATGCATTTGACAAAGCATTTTGTCTATCTAGGGAATTTAAGTGAGAAGAAAAATACAAATTTCTCACTTGTCCGCCGCTTGATTTACTAGCAAGGATTATAAGATTAATATTCCAATATATACCTAGCAAGGGGGGGGGGTAAAGGGGGTAATTACCCCCTCCCCCGGGATTTGAAAAAATACCTTTATTTCGAAAAAAAATTTATTTTTAATGTAAAATTTTAAAAATCAATACTTAAAAATTTGATTTGTATTTATATTCTGGCAAACAAGTACAGAATGCGCCTTTAAATTACCGAAATTAAGAAATATTAGTGTGCTGTGCGATGGGTCACACCAAATTACCCCCCCCCCCCCCCGAGAAACACCTCTGGATCCGCCCTTGATACCTAGTAGATCTCAAAAATTATTTAACTACAATATAATTAATCCCGCGACACCTGATAAGGCTTTTGCTGCTTACTATCAGGGTGTTAGATCATACCAAAAAGTATGTCCCCTTGCTGGTATATCAAGCGGCTGACAAATGCTTCACTTATATTCTTTCGCTAGTGAGAAATTCAATAAAAAATAAACAAGTTTATAGTGATTGCAGAAAAACAGAAAGTGTCCAACAGTGTTAATAATTTATTTTAAAAGAACATATTCGAAACCATGAAAATACCAAAGTTCAACATTTTTATACACATTCGTTAAAAATTTTTACTTTGAATGAACCGCGCTCTATGGGACACCCTGTATAGGAAAAATAAAATTATAAAAAATTCTTACGATAGTGATATATTAAAGCATAGCATGGAATAAATTAATTATCAATTTTACAACATAACCCACTAATTTATAATTGTTATTTCCTTCATAGGGTTTATCAGATTCAATCAGGAAGGAAGTTTGGAAATACCTTCTCAATTTTTATCAATGGGATATGACAACCTCTGAAATTGAGCAATTAAGACAAAAACGAATAGAAGAATATTATCAAATGAAATTTCAATGGCAGACTATTAGCAAATCTCAAGAAGAACGATTTTCTTATTTCCGTGAAAGGAAAAGCCTTATCGGTTAGTTTTTTTAAATTATTTCTCCTGATTTCTCCTGATTTTCCAATCAAGTAGGGCCTACATTCCTATACAGCACACTAAGTATTCAATATGTATTAGAAACAACCAGAAAACTCAAAAGATATCTATCACATAACACATTTCGAATGGTTTCATCAACATATTACTTAGCCATCATCAAGAGTCATTTCCTAGTAACTTTTATAAATATATCTGGTATGTTTCTGTATAACTCACAATGCACTGCTACAACCCATGTGCCGTGGATGCTCTTAGCTAATCTAAACAAAGTAGGCGCAAACAGATGTTGAATGGTTCGGGTTTGGAAACAAACAAAACACCAATTGGAAGTTTGTTTGTTTGCTACTGTCAAAGCACTCTAATGGCAATATCAGGCAGAAACAATTTTTACAACTAGTATAGGCCTTTGCTCAATTGATGGCATAGATAATATAGATTGGAAAGCCTGTTAAACTTGTCAAACATTTCGGAGGCAGAGGTGGGGTTCGAAACATGGCTCCGGCCATCAATATACTCTCCCAAATCATTCAATTCCAAATATATTGAAATATTAATATTTTTTTTTTTACTTTCTCTTACCCTATATGTGAAATATATAGAGAGAGAAAGTATTGCGATTATGTCAAAAATTCGATGTCGAGATTTTGATGGATATACATGTTTTGAGGTCCCCTGAGTCCAAAAAAGTTGGTCCCGCAAATTGGTCTGTGTGTGTGTGTGTGTGTGTGTGTCTGTGTGTGTGTCTGTGTGTGTGTAACGATTTTTAGCATGAAGGAATTGAGCTACCGGATTGAAATTTTATATTTAACTTAGGTACCTTCCCAGACGCTCAAAATAAGCTTTTGAACAAAATCGGCCAAAAAGTACTACTACTTTACTTATGTACTTTTTCAGTTTTTTTCGATTTTCTCAAAATTCCCTCCAAGAATTTTTTTTTAAATCCATAAATCAACTATTTTTTAGATGCTCTTTAAAATGTATATTCTCACTTTGCCGTTGAAATCTTCTGAAGACCACTTTACTCTTGTTCTTCATAGGAAAGATAGGAGAAATGGTTGCCATGGTAACCGAATTTAAATCTTTTTCTTTTTATTAGATTAAAAATCAATTATTATTTAAATTCCCATTTATTTTATTTTATTTCTGTCTTTAATTGTTTCAGAGAAAACATATATATCTCTCTCTCTCTCACTTGCAAACATTATCGTCTGTCTCTCCGCCTTCTCTCATAGGCCTAATGTTAATTTCCTATAGGGATTTGTATGTTAATTTCGTTTCAAAAGGGGGGGGTCCCCTTTGGAACTTTTTACGCATTTAAAATTTTTTTTTCCAATTCTTATGAAATTTTGTATTTATTTACAATTCTATATTGTGTATAAAATGTCCAAATATGAGATTAAAATTTTGAAAAATAACCATAGTTTATTTCAAGCAATCAACATTTAAAATGCAAGTTTGAAACTAAGGTGCTCTGGGAAACTAAATATATCTCAACACAAAAAATCTGGTGTGACAGCACGGTGCACAACTTTCTCTTACTGAAGGGTAAGAGAAATTTGTGTGCTGTGCGCCAGTCACACCAGATTTTTTTACTTATAAAGGTATTATAAAACACGTAAATGAAATTTGACCCCATTCGGAGTTAATTTACCCCACCCGACCGTCTTGGGCGAGATTTTGAAAATTTTTTTTTTCGTATACGTTCTCATTTTGTTTATTATATTAAAAAATACCCACAAATCAAATTTTACGTCAATCGGATTTCATTTTATTCCCGACCCCCCTGTGAAATTTTTTTTTTTCACGGATAGGTTATAATTTTGTTGATTCTATTAAAAAACACTCACAAAATAAATTTTACATCATTCAAAGTTCATTAACTACCCCTACCCCCCTTGAAACATGTCCAGTTAGGTGAGAGAGCATTGGCGCGCGCCCGCGGCGACTTCCTATCTTTC
>JAKCPI010019035.1:0-40247 GCA_023213315.1 Euborellia annulipes | reverse complement strand
TTCGGTCGCAAGTCTAACAATTAATCGTCCTGAGGAAGGTCGTGACTTTCGACCGGAACGTCGACATTAATAATTAAATAATTTTTTTATTTAATTTCCTTGGCTGCAAGGTCTCCTCTACCCAATTAAATAAAAGAGTATTTTTAAAAAATTCTGTCTATATCTTATAGATAATTAAATTAGTAATCATTGTTTTAAAAAACAATTAATTTTTTGCCTTTAATTAATTAGCTGGAATCTTTCAAAAGAAATGAAATAAAACGCATGTTTCCCTAACGCCATCTCTTGCCGCCTAGAGTAACCAGCTTCTCATTCAGCTAATAACGGTTTTTTCGAGACCCACACCTTTAACAAAATCTTACGCATCTTACTAGTTAAAAAAATTTATATTAAATTTCTATACATTTTAATTAAAATTTTTTATTAGAGTTTTTGCGTTTCTAAATACTAATTAAGAACAAAAAGGCAAAACATTTTCCTAAAGATGATATAATTATTTTATTAAATTAATCTGAATATCAAAATAAAAATTATTAGAAAAATGGCAACAACGGTTAAAATTATTTAATATAGGCCCAAAATATATTTTTATTAAATTATACTTATACTGTATATGTATATTATATTAAAGAAAAAAATAAGAAAATCAACTAAAAACAATCAAAGTTAAATTAATTGAGTGTTAATTAGTTAAGCTTAACTATTTATTTCTCTAAATAGATATATTATTTTATTTTAATATTAAACATTAAATCGAGTAATAGAGCTTTGTTTGAAATAGTTAATGTTTTCAAACAATGCCCTATAGACTGCAAAGCACCAGTCAACATATTGTTTTTAAGATAAAAATATTTTTGTTTTAGGTGGGCAAAATTCGCGCCTCCTGGACTCGAACCAGGATTTTCAGACGGATGTATTACCATTATACTAAGGCGCACAACCCAAAGAGCCTTAAATCATTAAATGAAATGAGATGTTAAATCAAAATCTCATACATTTTTTTTTTTTAATTAAAAACACCAATATTTCATTTTTAAATGAATAAATTTCAGAAAAATTTTTTTTTCTATTTTTATCTATATAATATCTTTTTTTAAATAACAATAGTAGTCATCGAAGCATGTGTAAATTTTTCTCAAGAAAGTAGAATGATCTACAAACAGGGTGTCTACCAAAGGATTCGCTGATTTTAAAATTAAAAGATCGATATAAGAATTAAACAAAATTGCTTTCAAAATTAACATACTTTTTGTTTAATTCTTCTATCGATTTTTTTTTTTGGGAAATCATTTGGTGGACACCTTGTAATATCTTATATCGATCTATATATAATCCATTTAATATATATATAGAAAGTAGATATTATATATATATAAATTTTCACATTTTTACATCTTTAAATTTAATGTTTATATTAAGTTTTAAGATAGCCTCAAACTAGGACGGTTCCTGGGCCAACTCAAAGCAAAAATCCGTTTGAATCGGTTTAATATATTCCTATGACGTTGGGATCCGCTTCAATATTTTTTAGAAATAAATATAAACGATTTAGACGGATTTTTGCTAGGACCCAATCCATCCTAGTTAAGCAATTTGATTATTATTCTAAAAGAAAAAAAAAAACAATTTCTAAATAACAAGAAAAAACAAAAACCCGATTGAGTAAATCGAAATAAATATTATTGGCGAGTCATGGTTCCTCCAGTTTTTTTTTAATTAACACAAAATAAGCACAAGTCTGTTAGAATAAAAATTGAATTTGTGTGCTCTTCAAATCAATTCCAGTTTCGAACAACACGGAATTTCGAGTGCATTTGTTTGTCAAGGAGAAAGACAAGCAAAAGCACAAGAAAATGAAGGAACAGTCTTTCCCAATCCAACGCACACAGTTACATACACACCGATTGATTTATTCACCAGTCTATCACTCTCACGACATACAGACATACATACATTCATACACTTATATTCTAAACAATCAAGATGATGTAAATCTTGGGAGGTTTTTTTTTTATTCGCAAAAACTTAAAGAATATCACCTCATCTAAATTCATAGATTTGTATGCTATGTTCGGGCACATGATAAAGTGTCAGGGATTGATACCTAAAAACAAAAACAGAAAAAAAAATGGTTATCTACAGTATAATCGGTACCATAGGTTTTCTATAGGTAATTATTTTATTGTTTTTATATTGATAAAAGAAGATGGAAATCTTTATTGGAGGTTTGAAAGATGAATCCATTCTTAAAATCTTATATATTGGGCGAATGTGAGTTTTTGCTGGTATGGTTGAGGGTCAGCTGTTCTCACCAATGCCTCAGGATAGGCTGGAGATCCCGTGTTCCATTGATAGGCGGACAGGGGATGTTTGACCCAAAATATATATATATATATATATATTGATAGCATGAAGTATGTATTCAGGAGGATGTTATTCACTGCAGACCAATGGAAAAAACAAAATATATAAAAAATATATACTTTATTTAAATTTTTATCTTCTCAAACCGCCTGGTTTCGACCGCACTGCCGCAGATCTTCCTCAGTGAGAAAAAACCTTAAGGTTGTGAGTGCATCCACAAATCTCTAGATCTCCTTAAATGTTATTTGCCAACTGTCCCTCATTCCCGTTGACTCATCACGGGAATGAGAGACAGTTGGCTAAGAAATTTAAGGAGATCTAGAGATTTGTGGATGAACTCACAACTAGGACTGTGCAAAATAATAGATTAATCGATTATTTACCGATTATTTTCTTAATAAATAATCGATTATTTAAAAAAAAATCTATTAATCGATTATTTTCCGGGCAAAAAAACAGTTCGAAAAGATGGGACTCGTATGCTAAAAAAAAGAAAAAAGGCCAAATGATTTTCACAAGAGGTAAAAATAGAAATTTTACTAAAAAAAAGTCGTCTGTCCGGGTCCAATAATCAATTATTTTTCATAATCGATAATCGATTACACTAGTCGACAAAAATGAACTTTTTTTCTTTCACAAAAATGAAGATATGAAATTCAAGAAGTATTTTTCACCCTGAATTCAGATATGTAGTTAGAATTTTTCCATCAGGCACAGTTTTAGAGATATAGAGCAAAATAGATTTTAGTCGAAAATGGGCTCTAAAACGGCTTTTATTTAGAATGTTCAAATTATTTTTAACGCGACATCCCGTCAAATTATGCAGATAGTTAGAATACATATAAATTTTAAGTTTCATCCCAATTGGAGGTCATTTAGACGTGCCTCAAACGGCTTAAAGTTTAGAAAAATCGAAATTTTCAAGATTTTTTTGCTTTGGTCACCCCTAATACAATTTTAGATATCCCTGAATGCAAAAAACATATATGTACGATATTCTATAGTTCTTTGGCTTTCTAAAAATCATTCATTCATAAAAATCTAAAAAAAAATTTTTTCGACCAGTGAGTGTACTTGTATTTTTTTCTTTGCTCACGTTTTTGTTAATAATTTCGTTAATAATTAGCAGATTTTTATGAATGAATGATTTTTAGAAAGCCAAAGAACTATAGAATATCGTACATATATGTTTTTTGCATTCAGGGATATCTAAAATTGTATTAGGGTGACCAAAGCAAAAAAATCTTGAAAATTTCGATTTTTCAAACTTTAAGCCGTTTGAGGCACGTCTAAATGACCTCCAATTGGGATGAAACTTAAAATTTATATGTATTCTAACTATCTGCATAATTTGACGGGATGTCGCGTTAAAAATAATTTGAACATTCTAAATAAAAGCCGTTTTAGAGCACTTTTTCTATTAAAATCTATTTTGCTCTATATCTCTAAAACTGTGCCTGATGGAAAAATTCTAACTACATATCTGAATTCAGGGTGAAAAAAGCACTAGGTTCACTAATCAGATTTCTTGTGAAAAAAACCTTGTCGACTAGTGTTATTTTTTTCCATTATAGAACACCCTTACTCACAACCTTAAGGTTTCTTCACACTGAGGAAGATCTGCGGCAGTGCGGTCGAAACCAGGCGGTTTGAGAAGATAAAAATTTAAATAAAGTAGACTATATATTTTTTATATATTTAGTTTTTTCATTGGACTGCAGTGGCCTGCTTACACCCTTCCAAAATTTATATACTCACAAAATTTCTTAAAAATATTAAATCACAACAAATTCTAGAAGTTAAAAATGAATAAATTATTGTAAAACATATAACCAAGTATTCTATTAATTTAAAAATGAGAGGAAGGAAGGCGGCGCCGGGGGCCGGCCCCGCCGATTTCCCCTCCCCCCCCCCTACCCCACGACCCCACCCCCAGCTCGCTCAAATTAAGTAAGATGGTTTTTTGAGTTCAATAGACAAAGGACCCCCCCCTCAAAAGAACCGACAAAAAAAAGAAATGGTGAGAAATTTGTGGGGGAGGGGGGGGGGGTGGGGAGCGTAACGACAGAGAGGCGGGGGGGGGCGCGGCGGCACCCCACCTTTTTCCCTAATTAAAAAATAAAAATTATTGGGTTATATGTTTTTCATAATACCTCATGGACCAACACATGATATATATAATTCTTTAATAAATTATTGTGAAGATAAAATATATAGCACACACAGAAAATAATTACTATATGGGCAGTGATAGGCGCCAGTAATTTTTAAAGGGGAGAGGAGGAATTAGAAAATTTTTACGGAAAGTGTAAATATTTTGACCTCAATATGCGGGCTAGGGTGTCTGCTTCTACAAAGAAAATCCCTGTTCAAACCCTAGGCGTGCGGGATTTTTTCATTAAATAAAAATATTTATTTAATGTAAACAAATCCTTAACCAGGCCCTGGATTGGAATATTGCATCTCATCACAATAGCACCCAAGCAGGGTTTGAGGTGTGAGTCTTCGCACCTCGGGTAAATAAACAGGGATCCCAATAGGAATTTCAAATAATTTGAGACTAAAGCCCGAAAGTTAGGCAGCCTAAATGGCATACGCTCACTAAACTTTTTTTCTGATTAAAAGTCTAATTGAGATAATTTTTATTTCGATATATCTTGAAATTTATATTAAAAAGATAAATTTTTATGGTTATTCTTTTGTTAAAAATGGTCCGGCCAATTGTCTGCTAGGAAAAAGGATAATTTCTCACACAGACAAGCTGCCATTTGGGCTGCCTAACTACCAGGCTTTAGTCTCAATACTATTGCAATAGATGGTATATAAAAGATTATATTAGTTACCATTCTGAGTTACGATGATAATAGTATCCCTCAATTGTTTCCTGAGACTTTTGGAAGCAAATATAATAAAATCCGGCAAAAGATGCTCCATTAATATCTTTAATTGTATGATCTGGCACTAAAAAATGCTCTTTCCATCGCATGAATACAAAATCAGTCGTTTGTAGTGCGTCGTAATCAAAACTATCGCTATTAAACATTTTGGCATATTGGTAGAACGGACTAAACTTACTCTGCAAAAAAGGAATAAAATTAATAAAAATGTATTAATATTTTAAATTAAAAAGATTACTCTATTTTTATTATTTTATTTTCTCTCCTTTCAGGTCAAGTGGAATTGCAATCTGTTTCACTTTCAAAATTGTCGCATTTCATTATCAAGACCTACAAAATTTTTAAATTATGTTCAACAATGTCATCTATAAACACCTACACCCTGGGACGACGAAAGAAACTGCAAGCCTGAATAATTGGGATTGTTTTCGTCTACAAAATAAAATATATTAATTGAATTTCGTTTTGAAGAATTAGATGAGGAAAAATAATGTTCATCTTCACTGGTTCGTCTTAAAGACTATTGAGAAACATTTTCAACCTAAATTGAATATATATCTCAAGCCTGAACCAACCAACTGATCGCTTCTAATCAAATCAAATGTATTGACTCTCTCTGTTTCTTTCTTCTTACAGCAAACCTGATTGCTGATTATTAATTTCAAGAGTTGGGAAGAAGATCTCAAGATGGACAAGCACCAGACAGAGTTAAATAGAATTATTTCATTTATTAATATTAAGTTAATAAGAAATAATTTTTTATAAATAAATAATTACCCAATGTTTTTTATCAACATCTTCATCGGCATCCCATTTTCTCGTTAAAAATGGATATTTTTTGCTGATAATTTCACCATCAAAAAATGTAGTTAAAGTAGGAAATTCTTCAGTTAAACCTTTAATTTTTAAATATCCACATAGATAGGAATTTTCTTCATCAACGTGCTAGAACAAAAAAATATCAGAGAGTTAATAAATTGCAAGAACATTGTCTCATTCATCTTTCAATGTTGTAATCGTTACTTAGGAAAACGCGTTATTATCTCGTATACATCCGGAAGTATATATATTATAGCAAATTCTAATGCGAAACATGGTGATAAAAAGTTTTTTTTTTCTAAATCTTCCTACCTCTTGGAAAGTAAGACCAGTATTTAACTTATATATAATGTGTTTGTTTATCAGTAAATTTTATAACACTAGAGCCCACAGGGACAGACATTCTATCTGAGACAAGTCGTTTTTTTCTTGTCTGCTCTTGTGTTCAAGTGAGTATCATGACCGGAAAAGTCAAAACGATTTGAACCAAATATTGTCGGGGTCAGAATGCTGCTCCTTTGTACGTTCAGCCTAATGAAGTTTTCATGTCATTGATTGATGAATTTCTCAAACTCATAAATATTGTAATCAAATATAATAAAACCACCCAAAATATTTATTTAAAAAAATTCATGGCTCTAGTTAGAGTAAAAAATAATTTTCGGGCCAGCTTTATAAAGAAGTATATTTGATAAGAATATCTTCATAAATTTAATATAAATTAAAAGTGAAATTATTATTGAATATGATCGAGAATATATTTTTATATGATTTTTGCAACAGTGAAACTCTGAGAAAATTACAATGCATTTCACAATAAAGGTATATTATATAATGCTACGAATGAATAATGCTATTCTTTTTTTTCTATTAATTAAGAACCTAAAGTAGAGAACAAATAGTAAACTTAAGCCAAATGAATGGCAGGTAATGAATTTTATGTATATATATGTATATACATACATGAGAGAGGATGATCTGGATTTTTGCGGATGTACAGGGACAATATTAAGTCCCACCCATGGGTTTTCTACTTGTGATTATTTTCTTGTTTTTAAAAAAAAATATTATATATTTTTTAAAGGAAATGTTCATGGTTCAAAACTAGAAAATTTCCAATAAAGGTTTTCATTTTCTTTTATAAAAGCAATGAAATAATCACAAATAGAAAACGCATGGGTGGGACTTAATATTGTCCCTCACTGTACTTCCTTATTTAAGTATGTTAACATCTAATAATAATGATAATAATATAAATGTCATACCGAACGATGATCTATCATCGCTCTGTTTTTTTTTGTTATCTATTAGATGCTATAATCACATGATAATTTCTAATAATGTCTTTTCATTTGTCATCTCCTTTCTTCTCAATCGGACCTCCCTAAGGGTAAGAGGTGGATATTATCCCTAAGTTACATTGCAAAAGTTAGGTCACTGCCCATGCACCCTGTGCACAGCGTTTTCTTTGGTCATTCGAACCATTCTAAATTTGCGAATCGGCCGTGTGCTACCAGGCCTTTAGCCGTAAGAATCCGAGAGGTTGGTGCGATTTGGATGATGTATTCGGTCCACAGATTTCTGTGATTAATTTCCCTCGACCACCATGGCTTATGGCAAGGCCTAAATGCATATGGGCTCTTACTAGGTTTGATACAGATGACCTCTGGTGCCGTTTATAGAGCCAGCATTGCTGAAATCGTGAGTAAGTTTCCAAATTTCCCGCAGGTCTACACTGACGGGTCTAAAATGGAGGATAGGATTGGTTGGCTGTCAAGATGAATGACATTCGGATTTATTTCAGGCTTTCTCCTAGCACTAGCATTTATAGTGCCGAGCTGAAGGCCCTCGAGGTTGCTTTGATCACCGTTGGGAATGAGAGTATCGGGTGCTCTTGTGTTTTCCGACTCTTTAAGTGGTTGAATCAATTGAGCATGTATACTTTCCATCCCTTAGTTCAGAAAGTTCAAGTGTTGTACCATGATCTCGTGTGTAGTGGAAAAAGGTGGTCTTGTTTGGGTGCTGGTCATA
This sequence comes from Euborellia annulipes, assembly GCA_023213315.1. Taxonomy (NCBI): domain Eukaryota; kingdom Metazoa; phylum Arthropoda; class Insecta; order Dermaptera; family Anisolabididae; genus Euborellia; species Euborellia annulipes. Next base: position 32,136 of record JAKCPI010019035.1, on the reverse strand, counting down.
GGGGCATTCCAGGCAACGAGGAGGTTGATTTTCTGGCAAAGAAGGGGGCCAGCAAGGACAGTATAGATTTCCAGGAGGTCACTTGCGAAGATAACAAGATAGTTTTGAAGAACCTGATACTGAGTAAGTGGAGTACTGAATGGGGGAATGTTGAGAACAATGCTTTGAGAAGTATAAAACCTGTTATAGGTCCAGTTAGGAAATTCGATTTAACTCGTAAAAAGCAGACTCTCATAACGAGGGCTAAGAATCGGCCATTGTTTCTTCACGCATGGACATATTATGAATGAGAGGACCCTCCGTGGTGCTTAGATGCGACGTGAAAATTACAGTCTCTCATGTTTTGAAGGAGTGCCCACTCTATCACCAGACGAGGATTGATTGTAATTTGAGTGAGTTGATTTTCGAGATTTATTGACTAATGAAGGGAATTTTGACAATCTATTTAGTTACTTGGATAGCATTGGACTGTATCATAGGATCTGACAATACCTTTCCTTTATTCGTGTTATGCGGCTAGTTCTGCTTTGTCTACGAAGTTACTTCTGTTTGGAATTATTTATAATTGTTTGGGTTCCCGAATTATTTGGATTTTATTGATGTTTACTTGCTGTCTATTTATTCGTTATGTTGTTCATCTGTTTATTGAATTGTTTCCTATTTATTTATTTATTTGCTATATTATTTATAGGTTTATTTATTTATTTATTGTTGTTTTTTGTTTATCTATTTTTGTTATATAGTTTATTTATCGGTTTGATTTGTTATATTGTTTGTTGGTTTATTTATTTATTTATTGTTGTTTTTGTTTATCTATTTATTTGTTATATAGTTTATTTATCGTTTGATTTGTTATATTGTTTGTTAGTTTATTCATCTATTTATTAAGTTGTTTTTTGTTTATTTATTTATTTGTTATGTAGTTTATTTATTAATTTATTTAAGATGGTTGCAAAAGTAAATTTATCTTGTTTTGTTTTGGTCGACTTGGGCAGGGTTGTTGTCATTTTATATAGTGTGAATGTTTTAAGGCTACTTTTTCAAATAATTTGGCCTTCTGAATTCCCCAAATATAAAAATAATAAATAAATGTATACGAAAATTAAAATATTTCTTGATAAATAAAAAAAATATTATGATTCTTTAATATGCTATAGCTGCAAAAAAAATTTATTGACAATCAGCATAAAATATAGAATTTTTTTTTTGAAATTTTAATTTATGTGAATTCATAATGTTTGTTATTAATTAGGAATAAAGTTGTGACGTTTTAATAAATATAGAGGATTAATCAGTAGAAAAAATAGCAATTTATTTTGAGAACATTTTGATCAATGTCAATTTTTTCTCAAAAGTTATTTATAAAGAATCACATCGCAAAATATTAATTTTATGTGAAATTAACAATTTTTAAAATAATTAGTAAAGACAAAAAGGAAATAATTAATAGAATAATAATAAAGTGATGATGTGAGGGAATGATTAAGCGAAAATTCATTCTAACCTGTAAAACAACTTCAACTTCATAGCTATTGCCTTTAGATTTTTGATGTCCCTTGAATTTCGAGCCGTTGTATAAAAGGGACCTGGTTACACCAGGTTGTTTGGAATTTGCTGGTGGCGGTGGCACTATATCCACTTTAACTGGCATTTTCACGCATTGAGAATTTTTTTAAAATAAAATAAATGGAGACGACTTTCAGATAAGACTGAGATTTTATTGTTAAGATGGCGGTTTTCGTTTACTCCCCTCTCATTTTGTGACGGAAAAAATAATAAATAAATTGATTTATTCCTTTCACTTCTTTACATTTTAAATATAAAAAATTATTTTCTTTTTTATTTTTATAATAATATTTATTTATTTATTTATTTATTTGTTTTATTTTTATTAATTAAATTATATTTTTGACAGACTTTTATTATTTCGGATAAATCCGGATTACCTCGGAAAACTTCGATAGTAATTATGGTCGTTCAGGAATTCATTATTTAAGAACGAGTCTTTGATGACTGGGACTGATTATTATCTAACAATGATATTTTCAACAATATCCCCGGATGGTTGCCCTCCAAAAACAAGCATGTGGATCATTATCTGGAATGAAATATATAAAATTGTATGTAAAATGAAAATCAAAATCGCCTCGAAAGTCGAAAGGAAATTTAAAAAAATAATCTCAAATCATTTTTCAGATATTTTAGAGATATTTTGTTCAGAAATTTTTAATTCAACCTTTTTTTGGGTTATCGGAAATAATTTAGAAAATTTTTTCCTCTATAAAAATTTATTTTTATAATCCTTTTCAACTTCTCAATTTTATTTTATTTTTTTAAAGAATAAATAGATTTTTGCCCTCGGGCCTTGGTGTAGGAGTGCTGGCCTTCTGTACAAAGTGTCGCGGGTTCGCATCTCGTCTCATGCGACAATTTATTTCAATTTAATTGGCTACCAATGAATTGAAATAAATAGAGACGGAGTCTAAATGGCCTCTGTTGCCGAAAAAGATCTTAAATAAATTTAAAAAATAAAAATGAGATTTTTGAAAAGAACATTTTATTCAAATCTTGTTCTTTAAAGCCCTGTTGAACTAGTTCTTGATTAGTTCATCTCCATCTTCAGTTGATTCCCGTCCGAGTTCAAACTAATGTTTACTATCTCAATTTCTCTATCTCTGAATGAATTGTTTTTAGCACTTTTTTAGACAATTTCTGTCAAATATCCATAAAATTTTAATGCGAGACAAAAACTAAATATAATATTAGTGGTGGCCAATCACTAATCACATAGTGATTGTTATGGCAGACTTAAAGGAAGCAAATTCTTTTCAAGAGAAAGAGAACGATTCTATTGCTGGTGGCAGCAAACAATGGGTTCGTTTGAATGTGGGTGGAACGTATTTTTTGACAACAAAAACGACCATTTCACGGGATCCTAATTCTTTTTTATATCGACTTTGTCAAGAAGACTCAGAATTGATATCTGTCAAGGTTTGTAGTTTTTATATGCACTCCATTCCTTCATTGTTTTTATTTAATTTGTTTTTTTCTTTTTTGTCTTATCTAGGATGAGACAGGGGCTTACTTAATTGACAGAGATCCTATGTACTTTAGTCCTGTATTAAATTACTTGAGGCATGGAAAATTAGTAATAAACAAAGATTTAGCAGAAGAAGGTAATTTAAATTATAATATTACCATGATTTTTCTTTATTTATATTTATTATTAATTTATTTTTTTGTAATAATTTTTAGGTGTTTTAGAAGAAGCAGAATTTTATAATATTACTGAATTGATTCGATTATGTAAAGAACGAATTTTAAATCGTGATTCAAGAACATCAAGAGATAATAAAAAACTTGTTTATCGAGTATTACAATGTCACGAAGATGAACTTACTCAAATGGTTTCGACTATGTCAGACGGATGGAAATTTGAACAAGTAAATAACTTTCAATATTACTAACTCTCCCAGAAAGATTCTGGACATTCTATTAAATTTTCACTTTTTCAATAAGTGATTATTATTTTTGTTTCTAAATTTTTTAATAAATAAGAAATTATATATAATATTTAAGATATTATACATATCGCGTATGTGAGCCGCGAAATTTATACAATTAAATATTTACTAATTTCATATATCCGAAAAAATAAGGGTGTGCCACCGGGAGTCGAACCACGGATCCACCGATTTGCGCTCAGTGTGCCTTACCACTAGACCACAGCACTTTGATCCAGAGACCCCTCTCCGTAGTGCACTTATCCATCTTTTTTTAATCTCTTTGTTTGTTTTTCAGTTGATAAATATTGGATCTCAATACAATTATGGTAATGAAGATCATGCTGAATTTCTCTGCGTAGTCTCAAGAGAATATGGAAACCGAGCAAATTCAAAAGAAACTGAACCATCGGATAGAGCTAAAGTAAATATAAATATTTTATAACTAATAAAGCTGTGAGTGTTATTTATTGGCGAGGCCATTTAACTATAAATACATTGAACAAAATGTTTTGCTATTGGACAAAATGTTTTGTCATTGAGCGTTTTTGCCTAATCGGTGATGCGTTGGCATTTTTTGCTCAATGACCGAACATTTTGTCCAATGTCAACTCACACCGATTGAGCAAAACGCTCAATGGCAAAATATTTTGTTCAATGATGTCGAATCAATTGTGTTTTACTTCCTCGGTGTGCTTTGATAGAAAAGCATTGAAAAAACAGTTTTAGGCACAATTAGCTGCAAAACTCGTCAGAATACACGCCCAGCGTAGCCTAATTCCTGTCATCCTTATTGAAATAGCATTTTATTGACTTCTTCCCATTATAAATTAGAAAATAAATGATTAAGAGCACTCTTTATTAGGTTTCGGCTGGTATCCACCCTGCCATCTTCAGCCTTCAAAGAGCATATTCAAATTTGTATACGAAAAAATAAAGTTGTCGTTGTCAGTGCTCCCAACTCGGCTTTTTTACACAACCTCCGGCTCTCCACCTCCTATTTTTTACCTAAATCTCCAGCTTTTTCTCAAAATTTCCGTCTTTTTTGAAATTTGAACTTAGATTCATAATAAATTGATTTGATTTTTGACGATTTGAGTCCAGCGGGGAAAATTTACTAAAAAAAAGTCAAATGAGATAGATGAGAGAGGAAAAATGAAATCAATTGAATTACTGTGGAAAAATTTACTAAAAAAAAGGTCAAATGATATGAATTTTGAATATGAAACTTCTCAGGCTTTTTTCGGTTGACTCCGAATTTTTTCGATTGGAATCTCCGGCTTTTTTGAAAATCTTGGTTGGCAGCATTGGTCATTGTTATTAATAAAGATTATTTGCATTCTTTGTCAAGGGAATGTAATTTTTCTTAAAATTATAAGCTTGAAATTCGAGGAATCATATGAGAGTATTTTAAGAAAAATTACATTAATTTGTCAAAGAATGCAAATGATCTGTATTAATAATAAAAATGACAACACTATTTTTTGTTAATTTTAAACTGGTAACCGTTGGCTCTAGTTGAAACATTATGCTTTAATAGGAGAATTAAATTCAAGTATGATACACAAGGTTTTTTGTTTCAATTGTTTCATTTTTTATTTAACATTAACACTTTATACGCATTTCGACACCATATGTGTATTCATCAGAAGTGAGTTACATACTGAATGGAATTGCATTTTTCCTTTTTACTTTCTCTTACCTATGTATATATGTAATATATATATAGAGAGAGAGAGAAAGTATTGGATTCATGTCAAAAATTCGATGTCGACATTTTGATGGATCTTCACGTTTTGAGGTCTCCTGAATCCAAAAAAGTGGTTTTCGCGACATGGTCTGTCTGTGTGATGTCGTCACAAAAAATCTGGTGTGACAAGCACAGAACACAACTTTCGATTACCGAAGGTAAGAGAAAGTTGTGTGCTGTGCGCCAGTCACACCAGATTTTTTCAACTGGGGTAGTCACAGTGGCGAGAAGGAGGAGTGGAGGTAGGGGAAAGAGAAGGTAATTTTTTTCACGAAGGTCGTTTTTGGTGATGAAACAAAAGCCATAGGTTCCCACTTAGGGATTTCTATTCAAAAATATTAAACAAAGGTGTTTGATGTAGCATTAACTTTTTTTTAAAAATTAAAAATCTTATGAATGAACAGTTAATGTTACATCAAACACGTTTGTTTAATATTTTTGAATAGAAACCCCTAAGTGGTTCCTATGGCTTTCTTTTTTATCTAGAGAACCAACCTCTGGACTAAATGATCAACTTTTTACATCAAATCACATTTAATTTATACAATTTTAATATTTTTCAGGTATTGCAACAGAAAGGTTCACGAATGTGAAATTCAACTCGCCCTGGCTTCATTCTCCTTAATTATCAGGTGCTGAAAATTATTTCAATAATCAATTCATTCAAGTCATTCTCATCAACATGATCATCATCAATGTCATCATTTCAATTTCTCATCCAATTAATGCTACAAGCTATCTTTGCTTAGCTTACAAAAAAAAAAAAAAAAAAAATTCACTTCTTTCAAATCCAAAGATTTTGATAGACCATTGAGTCATGTTCATGTTTATATATTATTATGTAATATATATATGAAACAAACTTTTTCTCTATCTTTCTCTATTCTTTGATATTTTCTAGTTAATCCTAGATTATAATTCCTTTTTTCTTAAAAAGAATTAAAAAGGTGCAATTTAAATTTTATTTTTTCTTCAAAAAGTTTTCAAACATAAATATTGAACTAATTATTGTTAAAAATGCTCAAAGATTTTGTTAAGGGGTATATAGATAATATGTTTATAGTATTATAAATATTTAATATAATTATTATTGAGTGTGTCCAAAATCTTTGTATTCTTTTTAAACTAAAAAACTGATAATTTTAATGAAACTTTTAGAACTGAAAATACTTTTGAGTAGTGAGGAGATTCAAGGCAGCCAAAAGCAATAAAGAAAAAAATATATTTTTCTTTAGCTTTATTTTACACGCTTGCCTCGAGCTCATAGAGGCTCTTGGCAACAAACAGCACTTTGTCCTGATGAAGGCTGGAATATCGGCCGAAACGTCGACAAGCATATAAAATAAAGCTAAAGATAAATATATTTTTTTCTTTATTGCTTTTAGCTGCCTTGTATCTCCTCACTACTCATGATACATTCAGCCACTCCTCCTGAAATTATTACTTGAAAATACTTTTTTTTGGGAAATGGTTGCATAAGGTCCGAAGAGTTTCTGCTCAGTTTAGGGACCCCTGCTATATACGAACATATTCACTTAAGAGGGGTAACTAATTATGCTCTTTGTAAGTTTTATTGAAATTTTCTAAAATTAAATATAGATGAATGGAATCAGCCAAGCAAAAGTAAAAAAACCAATTTATACTGTCAACGTTTCGAGCCCTAGTCGCGCCCTTTCTCGTGACAGTCTAAGTCTCAAATGTTAGAGATGGTAGTAATTAGATTGTCATTTGACATCATTAAACAAATTTAATAAAGATTTGATATCATACACGGCATGTGTTTAAAAGTTGTACAAATACCTTACTTTTGTCGTGTATAATATCAAAATCTTTATTAGATCATTTAAATTTGTTTAATGATGTCAAATGACAATCTAATTATTTTTAGTTGAGGTTTATAGCTGATATGATTTATTTGAGGTTCAGGAATTCATTAATGAGCAACGCAGCTAGTTTTTTCTTTCAATTTTTATTATTAAATATAAAGTGCCAGGGCCAAACGCGACCGAAACGTTGGCCCTGGCACTTTATATTTAATAATAAAAATTGAAAGAAAAAACTAGCTGCGTTGCTCATTAATGAATTCCTGAACCTCAAATCTAATTATTACTATCTCTAACAATTGACACTTAGACTGTCACGAGGAAGGGCGCGACCAGCGCTCGAAACGTCGACAGTATAAATTTTTTTTTACTTTTCCTTGACTGACTCCATTTCATTCATCTATATTTAATACTCACAGCCAGTATAATAATTATCTAAAATTAAAAATTGAAATTGGACAAAGTCTCCCAATGGTACAAACTTTTACTTTTTATAATTCTTTTGGCCTAGTTACTCTTATTTAGCATATTAACGGTGTTATAATGTATTTTGTATAGTGGCGTAGCTACACATTCATCTCACTGTAACAATTTTATCTCTTTATTTAAAAACAATTTATTCAAAGCACAACCAAATGTTAAATGTAATAGCAAAAAGGCTATAAATATAAGATTTTGCATAATACTATTTTTTTATTTACATAAGTAAAAACTCTTATTTAATTGTCGCCGTTTTGGTCATCATCAAGTAGTTGTCAAATGAATACAGATATGTATTAGCATGAAGAAATAGAAATTATATCACTAAGAAATAAAAATTCTAAATTATAATTTCTTTTTTTTTATGAAAATGAAAATACCCCACCCACTAGCAGGCCCATGGTGAGGGTTCAGAGCCTTTCGGAGTACTAGTACTTTACTGATATACTCTTTTAGTTTTTTCTAATTTTAAAAACGACTCAGCTTCAACTCTGTCAACTTGGAACTTATTCCTAATTTGAATACGGAATTAAATCATTATTAAGGTGGGCCCCCCTTGAATGCTCTACTCCTACACCACAAATTTTTCCCCCACAAGCAATACTGGGGTCACCACTGCGCCTAACTATATTTATTTAAGAACTAATTGTTCAGAGGAAGAATACGGCTGGCGCCGGAACAATAAAAGTTGAATGAGTTTTTGTCTTTTATCTATTTTAATTTTTCAAGAAATTACTATCTTGTATTTTAATTTGATCGACCTCCAGGTGGATATGCCCCTGAATTCAATCATGTTTTTTTTTTTGTTTTAAACATTTTTTCCCACACATACAGTCTTTTTGGCAAATTAGGTCATATAAGACTTTACGACACTTGTATTTTATTAATATATATATATATATTGTGGGGATCCAGGCATATTTATTTAAAGCATTTAGTATCCAAATGGCTTAAATAAAATCATCGGACTGCCTGGGGTATATGTTTTTTTTTAATCCACTTTCATTAAGTCAACAATTAAAAATTGTTTGTTTACCTACATAGTTTTGAAGAAGTATTTTGGAAGAAATCTTATATTTATTTTTAATTAAAATATTTTATAGAAATTTTATATCAATATTTTCAACCGTTCTCATTTTGCCGATTTAAAGACCAGAACAGTTTGCTCCACTCATGGTAGCTACGCCACTTTTTATGCATTAAAAAAAAAAAAAATTGTGACGCCCGTACTATCCAATAGATAATAAGTTCTTTATCTTTTTTTTTTTTATTTATAATTATGTACTTATTTTTAAAGTCTATCAACTATTTCAATTTCTTTATTTACTAATTTTTTTTATCATGGGAAATTTTTTTTTAAAGAGTAGATCTTTTTTTTAAATAATTGTTCTTTTATATTTAATATTTCAATTTTCTCCTCTGAAATGAAATCCTATGAAACCAAGTAATTTTGATGTTTTCATAATATTAAAAATATTTTTGTTATGTTAATTTATGGCTGTATTCAAATAACAAATTTTATCTTAAAGAATTTATTCTGCCTAGTGAATGAATTCAAAATGATGAACTCAGCTTTGCATATATAGTTTCTCTGGCGTTGGATTTACTCGGCGGCAGCTCTCCTTTGGGGCCATTTTCAAGAGTGTAAGATTAGGAAGAAATGCTGGAGATGGTTTGATTTCGGGGATGGATAACCTGCTGGTCCCTAGGCCTGCTTAGTGGTTGCCTCTGGTTTGGAGTTACGATTTGGGAGTCTTCGAGTAGAGCAGATTGAGAACCTGAAGTCAACCCAAACTCTAACTCACAACCAACATCATCCTAGAACTCAGAGACAAATCAAGCCAAATCAGATCAGCACGACAGCGATCCCGAAACAAACATCTCCACCATCACTTCCAAATACTATACTCTTGAAAATGGTCCCAAAAAGAGAACTGAAACGTCGAGAAAAATCTCAATAACTTTACCCGATAAACATCTTATGAGGGGTTCATAGCAAAAGTGAACCAAGTTCACTGTTTAATCTTTTGAGAAAAAATTAATTAAAGTTAAAGCCTTATATTTTATTCCTCTTAAAATTTACAACTTTTATTTATTTTACATCCGACATGGTTCATTATTTCACCGAATAACTACCATAATTTACTAACCAAAAAGGGAAAAATAGGAAAATTGTTTACTTTTGGACTTGGTCCACTTTTGCTTTGAACCACTCGAATCTTAACATATATGTCCAGGCGCTGAAGCCTTTCGGAATATAAATATATATGTATATACATATAAATATATTTACTGGCGTTGTTAATTCCTTAAGCTCGTATTAAATTTGTTATCTGAAACCGCAAAATGAATAGTCAAAAAACATGAACTACATCCGAAGTCATTAAAATTATCCGAAATCTTTTGTATTAAATTGATTGTATTTTCATCCATTTATCTTAATTATATTTCTATTACATTAGAGCTGCACTTAATTTATATAATTTCTATTCAATTCATATCCATTTTATTTATGTGTTAAAATAATCATTTCAATTTTATATTATTTATAAAATCTCTCTTAATTTTTATATTATTAATATAATGCTCCTATTTTTTTATTATTTAATATATGCTCAAAATATATTTCGTGTATGTGCTTTGTATTATTATATGTTTGAAAACTTTTTAAAGAAAATATTGGAAAAATAATAATAATATATTCAGTCTTTAATAAGACAATCAAAAAATAAATTTGAAGTTTTATTTATTTAAATGTTTTCCCTAAAGATTACGTAGTCTATTTAGAACTAACCACATCACATCGTTCTCCAAAATTCCCCGCCTCCCTTATATTCAATCGTACATTAGAATGGTAAGAATATCAAAGTCTAAATAAATTTATAAATAAAAGATAAGATCTTGCCAGAACAAACATGCATATAGGCCTAAAAAAAAAAAACATTTCCGACAGATAATAAATTATCGAAGTTACTCTATAAACCCCTCGGGCTTGGCGTAGTTGGTAGCTTCGCCTGCCTTGTATACCAAGGGTCGAGGGTTCGGATCCCAGGCAGTCTGATGATTTTATTTAAGCCATTTGGATACCAAATCGCTTAAATAAGAATGCCTGGACCCCTATATATATATATATATATATTCATAATAACAGCTATCGTATAAAATCTTATAAGGCCTAAGTTGCCGAAAAGACTGTGCGATTGGGTAATAAGTGTGTAAAAAAAAAATTTACTCTATAAACATTTATATTTATTTGTTATACAAATAAATCTTTGTTTAAGATTAGTGTGGGGATGTAGATATATATCTCTCAATGAACCTGTTATGTATATTTATATTGGGCTTAATTTTCTAAAACGTGTTGAAAAATTTGGGGCCAGATTCTGCTGTAACCGGGACTGAGTGAGTTTGTGTGGGGTATTTAAAAAGTAAAAATTCGACATAAGTGAAAAATCTCAAAAATTATTCGTCACAATGAAAAACGATAGTCACAAACAATAACCATTTTTTTACACTCACAAAAGAATCTGAAATCAAAATTTGAAAATTTTTATGATACAAACATTTTGACAAGATAATAAATTTATATAAATTACACCGAACCGAGTTCTGTTAAAATTTTTACTCATTTATTTTACAATTTTATATTTAAATAGTGATATTCTTTGATATATATTTAACCAACAACCATACCATGATGGGTCACTGGTTCTCGTCCGATCACCAAAGTTAAGCATCATCGGGCATGGTCAGTACTTGGATGGGTGACCGCCTGGGAACACCATGTGTCGTTGGTTATTTTTTTTTTTTTTTTTTTGCAATCCAAGATCATGTGTGATGATTGTGTTCTGTTTCAGGTTTATTTTCAAAGTGAAAGGAAAAAATATTGATTTAGAAAACTCGGTAGGATCCAAATCGCATGTGCACAGGAATGAGGATGCCTCTAAAATTACTGAAACTTGTTGGGATGAATTACACTTGTTGGGACACATTTGGTCAATTTTCAAGGCTTTATGTTTAGAAGGAAATTATTTTTAACCTTCTAACAAAAAGAATTTTGCTGCTTCTATGAAGACAATAATATTTAATATAAGTCTTTATTTAGATAAATTTTATATAAATATAGAAATTTGCTTAAGTTTTCTATTTAATATTTTTTTTTTTATAAATCTTATAGAAAACATTATTTTATTTATAACTAATATTTAATAAATTGTTAAATTTTAATTAAAAAAATACTTATTAAAAATTAAGAAGATGCTATTTTCTTTAATGGCTCATCTAAATATTCGGCTAAAGCTTGCACTTTTTTTTTCAAGAGTCCAAATCCAACCGAATCTTTGGCATATAAACACAAAAGAAGATTTGCCACTTGGGTAATAGCCACTTTTCCATCCTAAAAAAATATATATATACATTTTTCTTATATTTTAGTAGTTAAGAAAAGAAATTCTTACAATGCATTCCATCAAAATGTATTGTAAACGGTCTTCATTTAAAGCATTTCTCCCATGTTTTTCATAAGCGGACCAAATATTACTAGCAATTGCCGCTGTGATCCTTGAGTCCTTGTCTCCATAAGCATAGCCACTTGAGGCCAATAAGGCTCCTTCGTGATTGAACAACCTGAATAAAATAGATAAGAAAAATTATTTTGCTGATATTATTAGACAATCTGAAAAATGAAGTCAGAGGCATACGATATTTCATACAAATTTAAAGTTGAATTATTAAAATATCCCTTAAACTTTTAACTTTCAGTGATTTATAATTATTTTCTACAGGTGTTTTCGGGGGCCGAGACACAACCAGTTTAATAGATCATCGTCACAATAATTTTTTAGAATGTTAATAAAAAAATTAAGAGTTTGACCTCACAACCAAATTATTCTACGCCAATGACAATCTCAGTCGATCTAAGACAGTGGTTCCCAACCTTTTTTGACCCATCGCCCCTTTCTGGAGGTTGACTAACACCTATCGCCCCCTCTTTACATTTTCATTGTATGCCTAATTTTAATTTGAAGTAACGTGTAAATAATAAAGCAATTTTATTATTTTAAACAATTTTATTACCGTAGTCCTATATACAGGGCTGCAGACAGACTTGACAGGCCCCGGGGCTACTTGGTAATACGCCCCCCCCCAAAAAAAAAAAAAAACTTAAAGTTTTTTTTAGTATGTAAAATGATATTGTGGCCTTCATGCCAACACTTTTTTACACAGTTTTTGACACAACTTTTGAAATAGTTATACATAGCTTACAATATTTATTTAAATAAAGTTAAATAAAATTTTTTCAAAATTTCCTAAACAAAGAGTTACAAAGTTTTAATTTATCGAGGCCAGATCCGGACAGAGGATTTCCGGGGGAATCTGGGGGTATTGAAATTTTTTTAAAAATTAGCCACTGAAATCTGCGTTTTTAGCTATCCTGAGTCGTGAAAAAGATCAAACTTGATTTGAGCTTAAAGGGCCCGGGCCCCCTGAGGAAAAAAAAATTCAAGAAAATGATTTTTTTTTGAAATTTAAGATTTGAGCTAAAAGTGACGTTTCAATTCTAGATTGGAATTATCTTCAGACCATTTTATTTTTATGATAATATTTTGTCCCTTTCTATCCTGACCATCCTGTAAATAGGAGATTTTTCTCTTTGATTTTTATTTTTTAAATTTTAGTAAACTAATAATTTTTCTCCCTTTGAATACTCATCGCCCCCCAATCGCCCCCCGCTTATTTATCGCCCCCTGAAAACCCAAATCGCCCCCCTTGGGGGCGATCCCCCCCCCCGGTTGGGAACCACTGATCTAAGAACACAAGAGGGCAATATTAAAGTTGTAACTCCGGTGTGTTTTCTCATATGATTATTTCATTGTTTTTATAAAAGATTTAAATCTTTATTGAAATTATCTTCTACGTTTGAACCACAAGTTGTTTTAAAAATCTGGTGTGACTGGTGAGACTTACCTTTGGTAAGAGAAAGTTGTGTTCTGTGCTTGTCACACCAGATTTTTTTGTGTGGAGATATACTCACACTTTTTTCTCATTCCAAATGGCTTAAATAAAATCATTGGACTGCCTGGGGTCCGAACCCGTCGCGGGTTCGGTATACACCTTAGGCACCCTACCAACTACACCAAGCCCGAGGGCGAATCCAAGATATAAAATTGATAAACATGGGAAAATATTTATATTTTGTTACCATGGCATTCTCCTAACTTTCCTATGAAGCTCAAGAGTAAAGTGTGCTTCAAACAATTTTAAGAGCAAAATGAGAATATACATTTTAAAGAACATTTAAAAAATAATTGATTTTTGAATTTTAATCAAAATCATTAGGGGTAATTTTGAGAAAATCGAAAAAACTGAAAAAATACATCAGTAAAGTATTAGTACTTTTGTGAATAAATATAGAAATAAATATAAATATAGAAAAAGAATACACTTATATGAATTCAAAGATTATTTTTAAAATTAATTAATGCCCTTGGGCTTGGTGTCGTGGCTAGCGTACCGGCCTTCTATACCAAGGGTCGCGGGTTCGGATCCCAAGCAGTCCAATGAATTTATTTAAGACATTTTGATACCAAGTCTCACAAATTTGTTACCTTAAACGATATATTGACTGGCTTATCTACAGTTTATTTGAGCGTTGTTTGAAAAAAATCCATCTCTTTTCAAACAAAGCTCTACCTAGTTAATAAAATATAAATAAATATAATGAGATATATCTAAAAAATAAAATAACCATATTAAGACCAATTGGCTTAATGGTGATGGTGTCAGTAGAAACAAAATTTGATGCAGACTACAGATTCTCAGTGTTTTTTTTTTTTTTATTGATCAGGCCATTAGCCCATAGCCATCGGCAATTTCCAGTGTTTTTGCCTGTTAAAATTACACAATTTGATTATTGCCAGCCGGATCTGAAGAGAGTAAGAAAAGAGGATTAATTTGAATTAAATAAAATTGCGTGCACAAGTCTTATTGTTTTCTGACTCCATCACAACATATATAATATATAAAGATCTAAGTAAAGAGTAAAATATTATTTTTAAATTTGATTATACATCTTTGATTAAGAGAAAAACTTACAATGCATTTTGAACTCCGCCTGTGTCTGCTTGTTTCAATACTTGACTAAGTACAGTAGATTTTAACATTTTATTAATATTGTATATATGTATATATACTTATTTAAATTGATTTTTTGAAGAGTATTTTGGTAAAAAAAAAAAAAAGTAAACTATGACAATCAGCTGTTTTAATAACTGAGAAAACTTCTTAGGAACCAGTGCTAGAAAGAGGATAAATCAAAAATCACTAAAAGTCACTAAAATTTAAAATAAGCGCAATATGATTTAGATAACCAATGAAGTACGTGGCTGTTGATTTGAAAGACTGATGATGAGGAAATAAAGTTTTCTCGAAACGTCTCATTAATTGTAACAAAATCGGAGGCTTTAATTTTGGCTGCACCTGCTTCTATTCTCATGGTCACTGAATCCGGGGGGCTTGCCCCCCAAGGTCTTCAATGTAAAATTTTTCTTAGTCACACTTATTGATTGCTTATTGTAATACATATAGCATTAACCAACAGTGGCGTCATTCCAACCTTTTCTTGAAGAGGGGTGGGGGGCAAACTTTTTTTTAAATTTGCTTACAAATAGGTATTTCAAATTTGGCCAAAAGATATTTAATTTATACAATTTATATACCCGTTGATATATTTTGAAATATTTTATTTAAAAGAATAATATAAAATTTAAAAAAGTTCAGACTGCTTTGATGGGGGGGATGCAAATGCCCTTGCCCCCTTCCCTTCAAATTTTTCTATTGGGGGGGGTAGCCAGGGCGGCTAAGGTCCTGTATATAAATATATAGGAGTATATGTTCCTTATTAACCCTAGATATTAGAAGAGAAACTTGAAGGCTTTATGTCAAGAAGTCAAGGCCTTTTATCGTGAGGCAAGGAATGTTTGTCTCCAATTTTGCGCACATTAATTATATGAACTCAATTGACAATTATATGTCTCTAACCGAATGTGTCCTCGTTTCTGTTTTCAGTTTAATTTATTGCAGCAAATAAGGCATTAGCAATATTAATTAGGATTTAGAAAACCATACATTTTAGCAAATAAAAATTGATTTTGTATAAAAAATTGTTTATTTTGTTTATAATTGATTTAAAAATATAAAATACAATTTAATTATAAAAAAACGTGTATAATTATATATATGTGTGTAAATAATGTATTAAATAAAATTTTAAGAAAAATAAAAATAATTTTAAAATAGATTTAATAGTGCTTTTCTTAAAATACATAATTTAAAATTGAAATTTTTTTCTGTATTTGAGGCTGATTTATGGGCGGTTGGCATAAGGACTATTATTTTTTTGTTTTTTCTATTTTTATAAAGCATGTAATATGCGCCTGGCAGAAAAAAACCTCAAAATAATTATCATTACACAATGTCTTTTTGTTTTTGTTCAAATAAAAATAATATTAAAAAAACAAAATGACATAATTTTAAATTGCTATTTTAAGCTAATAATATGTTTTTAATTTTCTTGGTCTTCTGGAGGCGGTGGTGGTGCAGGTCCAGTAACTCCCATTGGACCAAGGAGATTACTTGCTGGTCCGGATCCTCCAAGCTCACTACGATAAGATTCTAAGATATTCTTTACTGCGTTCATATCTATATTAACGGGTTCAAAATGTTCAACATCACTAAATGAATCTTCGAGAGTATCTTTAGGCTGGGCTTTACGAAAACTATTTGCCATGGTTGTTGCAGATAACTCCTGATCCATTTGGTCCATATATTGCTTCAATTCAGATCTTGCGCCTTCGTCTTTTAGTTTCAATTGATCAACATTCAAATCAAGTTCATCTTCATAAGAACTCATAGCCGAATCATCTGATTCCAGATCCCAATTATCCTCGGGGACAACTAGATCTAAAATGTTATTGACAGCACAAGCGAACGAATCAGGATCAAAAGAGATTCTATTTGGCGAATCATTAGAATCATTTTGAGTTAGGTTCTTCTTTGGTTTGACTCCGCGTTTGGGACGGATTGGCGGTGAATCAATATCATCATTATCTGGAAATTCTGCTCCTTCTAAATCAGAAACTTTTTCAAGAAACTTTTTCAATTGCGAACTAAGATTTGCAGGATTTTGCTCGCCGGATACAAAACTATTTCTTCCATATTTTTCTTCTAACATAGCATCTAATTCTTCTGATGAAATGACTAACCAACTTTCATCTTGTGGTGGTGGCAAACTAGACAAATCCTCTACAATTTCAATATCATCGATACATGAAGAGAGATCTAAAATTTCTTTTTCTTCTGAAATGTCATGAAACGGAAAATGTTCAGTCGCTAAGTAATAATCCTTAGCTTTTTCTAAGAGGATATTATATGGCTGAGAATGTTCAAGAAAATCCTGAAAATATCCTTTCTTTTTAAGACTTTCAAGATAAAGATGCCAAGCTTTATCCTCGGCAATATCACCATTTAAGGTGCTAATTTTCTGTTTTAATTGTGAGACAAGTATTTCAAATCCACTGGCAAGTTTCATTCCAGATTCATAGATATTATAATGTGGATCTTTTCTTGCTGGTAATTTCCAACCAGTCCTTTTATCAGGTATGAATTTTTGATGCGTCAACATGGCATAAAGACATCTTGTTAAAGTAACACTCGCGAATGTGCATCTTTCAGGTGGAAAGTACTTCATGGCTTTGCAAAGCCTCGTGTCTAAAGAATCTCTATTGCAAAAGGCTAGAACTGCTCGTGATATGATTTTCGGTTTTTTCTTAAGAAGTGCAGCTACTCCTACAGGAAGATACATGTTTGTTCTATGCAATTGTTCTTGTACTGATTCAGGCAAACCTTTGATTCGTTGTTCGATTGCTTTCTGGATCTCTTCACTCGATTGTGTTTTAGAAGCTGATTGACGGATATGCATGATTCCTTTACTAATTGAATAAGTATTATTCGACTCTAATGACGGAGGGACCAAATGTATTTTATTTTGATATAAAAATACTCTATCCTCACAAACTTTTGGAGAGGCCCAATCTGGAAGGTAATTTGCTGCTTCAATCAATAAAAACTCACCGTCATCATCTCTAACTCGAATAATAAGATCTGGAAAAGTTTTAGTTAAATATTTTAAAAGAAAGACAATAAACCACTCATCAGCGATGTTCTCCCCAAAGTGAGTTATTCCATATAAATGTGAGGGCATTTCGGGTTCGTCGTCATTTTGCAATAAAGGTGAATCAATTAATCTTATTATCAGTTGAAATTTGTCTTTATGCCATATATAATTATCAATAAAAGGTGAAATTGCTTTCAAACAATCATTTTTTTTCTCTTCTAATTCTTGACGAATTTTTATATTCGCATTTATTTCATTTGTGAATTGATCAAAGAATAAAAAATATTCAATAAAATCATCATTGCGAATTGTTTCCATATTTGAAGCCATTGTTATAATTTATTTTATTAATGTAATAGTAAAATTGTTACAAGTGCTTTTATTACTTGTTTAGAATGAATCACAATCACTAATCAGATTTTGATTAATAGATTCGATCGAAGAGGCGCTGTCATATTTGAAGCGACACCAGAGCACTCTGCAGGCCATAAACTGTTCTAAAATATTAGCGTCTCATTTGATTTTTAACTTTGCCCACCAACCATAGGTTGGGCAGGTAAAGTTAATGTAATCGAAAAAAAATCGAAATTTTTCTGAAGCTGTCAAAATGCGTTTTGAGGTCCCCTAAATCCATTTAAGTACTTTTTGGAATGATGTCTGTGTGTGTATGTCTGTGGCAAGGGCTGAAACAGGGGGGGGGGTAAAGGGGGGTAATTACCCCCCCTGAGATTTGAAAAAATACTTTTTTTCGGAAAAAAATTTATTTTTAATGTAAAATTTTAAAAATTAATACTTGAAAAATTGATTTGTATTTATATTCTGGCAAACAAGTACAGAATGCGCCTTTAAATTACCGAAATTAAGAAAAAAATGTGTGCTGTGCGACCAGTCACTCCAGATTACCCCCCCCCCGAGAAACACCTCTGGATTCGCCACTGGTCTGTGGTAATTTTTTTCGTCAACAAAAACTCAAAAACTATTTGTTCAATTTTTTTTGAAATTTTGCACCCAAATAAATATTTTTTTCTTACATAACCTATAATTTTTTTTATATATTCAGAAACTAGGCTTCCTCCCGAGTAAAATGATATATAATATATATAACATCGGACCATTAGGGGGGCCCTAGGAGGGGGGATAAATCTGTTTTTCTTACATAAACTATAATTTTTTTTGTATATTCAGAAACTAGGCTTCCTCCCGAGTAAAATGATATATAATATATATAACATCGGACCATTAGGGGGGCTCTAGGGAGGGGGGACAATATTTTTTTCTTGAATAGTGGGGTGGGCAAAGTTGTGCGCTCGGCTTAGTCCGACCCTTTATTTTTTCTTGTTACATGAAAGGGTTGAGAGTATGGGTTACAAAAAAAAAAAAATTTGTATTCTTTGAACACTAAATAATATTCTTTGAATATTTTTTAAATTATTTTTGAAGAAATAAAAAAATTAGAATAGAATTAATTTTCAAATTTAAGTTTTTAAATTGATAAGCTGATAAAAAAAAGTTGTTTCCTAGTAAAACAATTTTTACGGCTAAAATCAAGTATACGATCTCTTTTATGGTTATGTCATTTTAAAGCATTGTTCTTTTAACCAAAAATTTTTACTTTTATCAGATAATCAAAGTATGAAAATAAATTTGATTCGAAAAATGGAGATTTATTTAATTGTAAATGAAATGTAAGCTAAAAATCCGCGCCGGCGCTTTTCATTCCTCGCATGACGTCATTCAAGAATGTTATCGACCAAAATGTTGTCGAAAGGATTTGTTGACAAATATCACCTAATCTGATTGGAATCCTTCAATAAAAAACACCTTTTAGTCAAGGTTGGGTGTTCTTTTTTTTATTTTAAGATTTTAAAATGAGCTGACCATGTCAGTAACTGATCCACTTCTTAAAGAACTTAAAAGTAAGCATTTTTTATTTTCTTAATTTTTATAAATTTATTTTTTTTTTAAGGTAATAAACATTTTTGTTTAAGGTGCAACTCATAAACTTATTCAGCATTCTGCTTCGGAAGCCATAACAGATCGATGTCCATTTCTTGTAGACTTTTGTTCGGCAATTGAAAAGATTTTCCAAAGAGGTCTTCTCTCTAAACAAGCTGATAGCTGGTCGTGGCTTGAACATTTGTCCCACTATTGGTAATATATCTTTTAAATCAATGAAGTCAGTGGCTGTTTTTCTAAAGGCAGGAGAAGGAGCAGGTGCAGCCAAATAATAAAAGCCTCCGATTTAATACAATTCAATGAGACGTTTCGGGTGAATTTTATTTAATCAATAGGGCAATACATGTAAATTTATGTATCATATGTCCTGGCGATGTGGGCCATCGTAGATTCTCACTAAATAAATACGATAGCCCACATCGCCAGGGCATATGATACATAAATTTACATGTATTGCCCTATTGACCAATCCGGGACTTGTAACATTTTGAAGGACTGAAGATGGGTAAATAAAATTCACCCAAAACGTCTCATTGAATTGCATTAAATCGGGGGCTTTTATTTTTTGGCTGCACCTAGGGAAGATGAAAATTAATTAAAAACTAAAAATTTTATAAAAATAAATTTTTTTTATTTTAGTGACAATTATTCCTTTTTGACTTGCGTGGAAACATCGAAAAACAATACACGATGTCGTTTATCAATTGGCCGACTTCGCCTCCTCATCCGAGCTTGTTTGGCTTCCAAATGTCTGCATGTGCCAGTCGAGATTCTTGTAAGAATTTTATATTTTTTTCATAAATAAGAAACATTGTTTGTATAATGCAAAGACAAAAAGATGATTGTAAGAAATCGTCTAGTTCGAAACTGTGTTTTTTTTTTTTTAGTTCATATACCTAATAATATAATCAATAATAATAATAATCATGAGTGTTTCTACAACTCTGATAATGTTTATTATTTTCAGGTTCGATCATCTCAACCGCAGACATATTATTCCCGCCGCGATAGTATAATCGGAGACCCCATCCTTGGCGAAATATTTCTTTCTGTTTTATTTCAAAGCAGTCGTTTGCCGTTTCAACTAGAAATAGGCAATTGTGCATTTTTAGATGACACTTGGGCTTTGCCTGAATATCATCGACTGGAATTAGTGCCTTGTCGGGAACTAGGCTTATGTATCACGTAAGGGAAAAAATTATTAGTTAAGAATTTTCCTTTTTAAAATATCTTCCCTTTTTTTCTTTTAGATTTGTTTGCGGAAAAGCAATAATTGCTCGTATGGAACCGAATAGTGTTTCAGCTGAAACTGTAAGCAAATTCGATTTACTTTTTTTAAAGTAAAGGTTTATATCGATCGATTGTGTACTTGAATGAACAGGATAAAATTACGATTGGTGATATTTTGGATGAGATTAACGGCGTTCATATCGGCTCTCATGTTCGGGGCAAATTGAGGACAATTATGAAAAAATCGCAAGGGAAGCCAGTGCAAATTGGAATAATTAAGGTGAATATATTTTTCTTTTAAAAAAATCTGATGTGACTGCGCACAGCACACAACTTTCTCCTATCCTTCGGTAAGAGAAAGTTGTGCACCGCGCTGTCACATCAGATTTTTTGTGTCGAGATATATTTAGTTTCCCATAGCACCTTAGTTTCAAACTTGACCACTTGCATTTCATAAGTAAAAAAGTCAATTGATTCCATAGGCTCTGTGTTCAATTATTGTTACATATTTTATTCCAATATAATACTTAATTTTTTAAAACAGAGTTAAGTCTTATTCAGGCCCGAGTCATACATACAGAAAAGTCGATAGAAGGCATCAAAGCTCCAATGACGCCGAATGGCCTGAAAAGTAAATAAAATTATTTAAAAATTCACTAAAAAAAGAAATTGAAAGGGATGGGAGCGACTAGTAAAAATGGACATGGGCGCGGACTTGTTTTTTTTTTTTTTTTTTAATGTCTAAGTTAATTAATTTTATTTTGTTTAAAGATTTTATCAAATAAATCCAACGAACTTTTTCAACCTATTGTAAATTTACTTCGACGTACGAGTATCGACATCGCAGAATTGAGAGCGAATCTTTTAACACCGACTAACCCTGAGGATTCCCCAAAACGGAATTCTAGGTATAGTTATTTCTTTAACACAAAATAATAATTGAAAATAATAATAATGATTGAACAGCCCAGGATATTATGTCACATATCTTGGCGAGACTTCGACAGGCGAAGCTGGTGATATAAGGAAGATTCAACCAGCTATTCAACAAGTTCTGTCAGCAAAAGGAGTCACACTTGGTTATGGGAAAAATTCTGGATCTGGAATTCCAGCGCAGCTTGAGGTATAACTAATATTTAAAAATAGGAACTAATAAAATCTAAAAATCACTCTCCCTCCTCCATCCTTGAAATAACTAACTATGAATATTTTTTTCCTTTATTGTATAATTTGAAAAAATGCCCATTGTCGAACTCCCTTTGCGGTGGAAGGGTTGAATCACGATAAAGAAAACATTTGTAGATGGATTGACAATAAGAAACTAAAATTAAATTTATGAGAAAAAAATAGTCGATTATGAAAAAAAAATCGATTAGCCTATACCTTTTTTTTTCCACTAGTAAAATTTCCATTTTTCCCTCTCGCGAAATTCATTTGATTTTTTTTTAACGAAATTTTTTTTTTAATAAAATTCTCATTTTTTCCCTCTTGCGAAAATCATTTGATTTTTTGTATACGAGTCTCATTCAAACGCATATTTCCCGAAAATAATTTATTATGAAAAATAAAAATAATCGATTATTTTTTTTAATAATCGATTATTTTTCAAGAAAATAATCGCTGAATAATCACTGGCGTCATTTCAACTTTTTCCTGGGGGGGGGGGGGGGAAACTTTTTTTCTTTAAATTTATTTACAAATGGGTACTCAAATTTGGCCAAAATAGTATCTAATTTAATTATGGTTTATTTTGTACAGTTTATACTGTAAAAATTTTGAAATATTTTATTAAAAATAATATAAAATTTTATAAAAATCAGAGCCCTGGGGGGGGGATCCCTCCCCCCCCCAACTGTGAATAATCGACTAATTGATTATTTTGAGTTACAGATCATAAATAAAATTACAGTAAAATATTGTTCTTATAAGCTAAAACGAAAATTTTCACAATAATCCTAGTAATTTTCCATACATTCTGTTTGAATATTTTTTTTTAATCTCTTAATTAATTTGGTTTGCAGGTGCTGGAGACCGGAGTACGCGTAACGAGAGCCGATAATGGTCTTCTGCTTTTTAACCATTCATATATCAGTATTTCCTCATGCGGAATGGGTTCCGGAGGTACGGGTGCCGCTCGCTCCGAGTGCTTCGCTTACATCAAAGCTCCTGAACAACCACAACAATTACAGACCACATCTGATGAGCAAATCAAACCCCAAGAGGATAACAAACAATTTTTTATTGCTTACGTGTTTCATTGTCCAAAACGACAACATATCCAGGATATTTTGCATGGCCTTGGCCAAGGCTTCCAAAGAATGCACTTTGCAGTGTAAGCAATCAAATTAAAATAGCATAAATTATTAAATAAATTCAAGGTACCACAATGAATTAAGTAAAAATAAACATATCGATTTTTAATAGTCTCGACTTTTACATCATGTATAATGTATATAATTACAATATAATAATAAATTTTCTATATTATACGCATATTTTTATTATTCCTAATCATAACGTAATAAGGTTTGTACGTCAAGCGAGAAATTCTTCCTTCCCGGAGGTCCAACTTTCTTGGATCTGGTTGGAATAAGAGAATTACAAGAAACAATTATGCTGGGGCGATAGAGAAAAAATAACCAGCGACTGCTTTCCACTTTAAAATAATTTAACAAGACATGTGAGTGTTTTAAATTGATGAGGCCAAACATCCCATGGCCCCCGGGAATCGAACCCAGGATCTCCGCCTTCCCAGGGCATAGGCGTGCTATCCATTGCACCAGGCCACCGGACCCTCGACCTATTTGCAGATATTTCGATATGCCTAACGCAAACCATCCTCAGTGCATCGAATTATACGATTGTGGAGCGATTTACAAACTTATAAAATGCATAAGAAGCCATTCTATATATGGATGGAACAACATCTTATGATCTTATGAAGCAAGTCACTGAGGGAAAAATAGTATCTATATACATATGATACAATTATTTGAGTATGTTTTAAAACATTCTCAGAGTGACTCGCTAAGGCGCGCGTACGTTCTAATATTTGATGCACTGAGGCAATGGCGGTCCTAGCCTTACATTTTGGGGGGGGGGTCACGGTTTTTTTTTTTTTTTTTTATAGTATAAATAAATGGGCCTGGACCCCAATAAATATATATTAATCAAATATGAGTATCGTTTAAGTCTTAAATGGCCTAAGTTGCCGAAAAGATTGTGTGAATGGGAGAGTGAGTGGGAAAAAAGTGTGTGTTAAAAAAAAAAAAAGATTTTTGGGGGGGTCACGACCCCCTGACCCCCCCTCTGGGACCGCCCTTGCACTGAGGATGGTTTGCGTTAGGCATACCGATATATATGCAAATAAATTATTTTAACGTGGAATAAGCAAAGGTTTGAAGGAATGACAATAACTGAAGATGCAGTCGTATGATAAGATTTCTATATTGAATAAATTCATATGTTCGTTGAATAATTTTTCCAATAAAAATTCATGAAAATTTATTTCTTATAGATGAAGCCATGAATTAAGGTGAATGACCTCCTGTCATTGCGTTTGCGCATAGAATCTGAAGGTCATATTTTGGCTTTACAAAGCTGTTTATGTAAATTTATTATTCGAGTAGATCTAAAGACGTCTAAAAAAATAAAGATCTTTTCTTTATACACTCAAATGGACTTTTTTAAAATTATTTCTTGACAATTTATTCATTTTACCTAAAAACAATACCTAAGTTAAACCAAAAAAAATATTTTCATTTTCCGTAGCAACCTCTTAATACATAGATAGCCTTACCGAGAAGGGAGGACCGAATTTGCTTTGGACTCAAATCAAGACTAGATATTTTAGGATATAAGAAATGTAAAAAATAAAATATAGGGGAAGATAGTGTACAGTGAGGGACAATATTAAGTCTCACCCAAGTGTTTTCTACTTGTGATTATTTCATTGTTTTATAAAAGAAAATGTAAATCTTTTTTGGAAATTTTCTGGGTTTGAACCATGAGTTATATACAATATTTTTTTTAAAAACAATGAAATTATCACAAGTAGAAAACGCATGGATGGGACTTAATATTGTCCCTCACTGTACCATGGGATACTTTACAGATAAAATTTTTTTGACCCCCCTTTTCAATAATTGCTTCACAAGACTCTTCCTTTAAGGTACAGTAACATCCGGAAAAATAGCCGATTTGCTATCCCAACAGTTTTTGGATTAGGTAGCTTCAGAACTACAACTACATTGTTGTCAAAAACAACTTCGGCGTCTTCCTTTTGCACAAAGCAGTCGGTCTTCGTCATCTTCCTCAATAATATTACATGTCCCATGGTACCAACTTGCCATGCTCTCTTTTAACTTATCTAAAAAAAAATAAAACTCTAATTAAACCCGAAACGTTTTCTGATTGAAGATTTTTATTCGATAGAGGCTCCTTTTTTGGCTGACATCCTCTCTTCCTTCATCATTCTAATTGCTGAACAGCCACTTCTATTATCAACAAAAAAATAAAACTTTGGTCATACCCAATATAAAATAAACCGAAGACACCTAGCTTCTAAAATGTATAAAACACGAATTTACTTACGTATTAGCTCATAAAAGTTATCTTTAAATAATAGAAAAGTATAACTTTAAACGCTTCAAACCAAATGAATCTTACTAGAGCTCAATAATAATGGTCGACTCTTACATTTCTGTGCTTGTTGATAGCACTGAATTTTAAAATTTCATACTAGTTACTTTTTTTGAAATATTTCCACAGTCCCATGGTACAAGCGTTCCCTACTTATAAAAAAAATCATGTCAATAAGGTTTAAGCAACAAACAAATTAACTATAGTCTTGGTAGTTTCTAAGATGCTATTACAAATCGGTCGTCAGGGCCCGGCAAGAAAACTTCACCAATTCTTTGGAATTTACCACAAATTAAATAACATTTAGAAGTTCATCTCAGCCTTTTCCATCTTTCTTATCGATATGTTTATGAACCCCCTCCATTTCTGTTATATATGTTTCTCAATTTGACATTTCTATTTCTGTACTCTTGAAAAGAGATGTTTCAATCTGCGCCGCGACTCGCTCTACACGATTAGAGACTTTAGATAAAAAGAGACTCACACTGACTTTGAAATTGCTTTTATTAAAAAAATAATAATAAAAAATTTTTTGAATTGGAAAAAATGGAAATAAACACATTAAAATTATTTTTATAATTTATAATAAATATAAATTTATTATATTTATGTTTTTATTATTTTTTTTATATTTTTTTTTTTACAAATACTCTCTAAGATCCTGTCCTTATTATATTTCCATTTCATAAAAAATTCTTCATTCACTTTTATTTACCTTCTGAAACATCATTTATATATTTAGAGATTAATAAGAGATGTGTATATATATATATATATATGTATACTAATATTTTTTTATTAATGAATACATTTTAAAGTGATATAGATATATGTAATAATATATACATAATTTATGTATATAGAGGATTTTAAAAAAATGGCAAATGTATTAATATTTTTAGAGAATTACAAATTGTTTTTAATTATAATAATTTTAACAAATATCTCAAGATATATTCTTATTTATATACACAGATAGGAAATAATAAAAATTACATTTTCTATTTACAATATGGATTTTTTTAAATCATTGATAATATGAGGAAAAAATATATATATATATATATTTGAAAAAAATATACATTTACAAATATAGTAAGTATATCAGATAAGTAACAGGCTGTTTAATTTACAAATTAAGTAATTTTTTTATGAGTAATAATTTTTAATATCACTCTAAAAGAAAAATCATTTTAAAAAAGTTAATTTAATAAATTAAATTTTGTATTAGGAACATCTTGATTTATAAATAATAGAAACATCATTAATATATTCTATAAAGATATATATATATATTAACTTCATATTTTAAAAATTTTGCTATATATATATAGTAAAGTATAATAAAATTTTTTTTTTTTTTTTTGTTTTTCTATTCAAATAGTTAAAGAAACATTTTTTCTATTTAGAAGAATGAACAACTTTAATTAAACCATATTTTTATACATAAGTTCACATTAAAATTGCTGAAATATAAAAAATTCTCTTATAAACTAAAATTATAAAAAAAATAAATTAATAATAATAAAAATAAAATAATATTGAAGACAGTGGCTGTTGTAGATGTGAAGGAATTGGAAGGTCATTAGGCAGTCAAATAAAAATCTTTCTATTTACATGTTTTGGACAACTTCTTTATTTGTTTTTTATTTTTAAAGTCAAGAGAAAATCAGAACGGAGGTGGTCCAGATTAGTTGTCCAGGTCGTTTAGGTGTGTGCACTTGACTCGATTCCTCAGGCCACCACCTCTCTGGTTTGCGCATAGTTTTGATTCACCTTTTCTTTATAAATCAAAATACAAATAAACTGTAGAGAGATTGTTATTTGGCTGCCTGTCCTTAAATATAAATTGGATTTGATTAACATTTTTTAAAGTTATTATGGGAGGTTAGGTAATGGGTACAACCTCTGAGAAAACTTCTGATGCAGTTTGTAGCTTGATGGAATATCTATACAAAATTACGCAGCGAAAGATCTGTCATTAAAGAAAACTAGGATTATAAGAGATTAATTGCAAATATCAAATGAATTTATTTTTAAATTTTAAGATTTTAATCTTAAAAACGATGTAACACCTGTTTATTCACTATTGTAAAATTCTGTCGGTAGTTTTCGTCAGGTGTACCGCTGCTGTTAGGCTTCCAACAATTCCCTCTATCCCGCCTTCAGGTGTACCGCTGCTGTTCGGCGGGATAGAGGGAATTGTCGGAAGCCTAACAGCAGCGGTACACCTGAAGAAAACTACCGACAGAATTTTACAATAGTTTAAGATTTTATTTTAATAATAGAAAAGTAAAATAACTAAGAAAATTTTATAATTACAAAAAATATATTAATTTAATAATATTTAGTTAAGATTATTCGTTCTCAATCCTACAATTTTAGAAATTTTTTTGTGCAGAGACTGGATTATTTTAAATGGAATAAAATTATTTTATTTATCAACTATTTAATTTAATTCAAGAGTAGAAAAGTGCTGAAAAATATAAAAGTAGTTTTATATGTGAAATTGATATATTTGCTAATTTTATCTTTTGTGAACATAAAATAAAAAAAAAAAAAAAAAAAAAAAAACAGTGTTCTCGAATTCAAAGGATGATAAAATATAAACTTTTTGACTTTTGATGAAACTCTTGCTTCAAATCGTTATGAATAAGGTGAAAAAGGTTCCTGAGCTTCA
The DNA here is from genome assembly GCA_023213315.1 of Euborellia annulipes. Taxonomy (NCBI): domain Eukaryota; kingdom Metazoa; phylum Arthropoda; class Insecta; order Dermaptera; family Anisolabididae; genus Euborellia; species Euborellia annulipes. The sequence continues at coordinate 3,899 of JAKCPI010019035.1, read as the reverse complement.
TCGTATTTATGTTATAATAAAAATTCATGTTATTTAAAATATTTTTTTAAATAAATTGACGTGACATTTGCAATTAAGCTAAATTAGTCTAAATTGAAATTTTTTTTATAATTATTCAAATGAGATTCCTTTAAAATATTTTTCAATATATCAGTATTTTTTAATTTATATATTAACCTCCTTAATGTATTTAGACGTGATGCTTTTTAATTTCCATTTCTTTTTTTCTTTTAACAAATTACTATTATTAATATTTGTTATGAATTTTTTAAACAATATAACCTATAATATTAAAATAATCATTTGTTGAAATAATCACAAAATGTCAAAACTTGAAATATTTTAAATATCATTCAATACTATTTAAATAATATTTATTACACTTTTATAAATTTCTTAAACAATGTGAAAATAATGTAATGGAATATTTATTAATAATGTCCAAAATTATATTACTATAATAATAAATAACTAAACAGCCCGTTTTTTATTATTAGCATTTTTTATACTTAATATATATATTTATATATATATATTTCATTTTTTATTTTGATGAAGTATTAAAAAATTAAGATAAAATATCATTAGATTGTTTTTTTTTGTCAAAATTAATTGCCAAAATTTTAATTTTGAGGAATTCTTCCTATGTGAATTTATGAAATTATCAACAATAATATATATATAATAAATATATCAAGTCCTTTCAAAGATGTTTATAATGAAGATTTTATAAATATCTTTGAAAAGTATATATATATATTTTTTTTTTTATTATAAATAAATTTAAAAATTTTATTTTTATTCTCCAGCAAGAGCGAGAATATCATCCAATTTAATATCGACAGCATCTAAACAACACATAGTTGTATTATTAGGAGAAGTGGTTGTAGTTTTTAAAGGTTCTTTTTGTGTACTTGTGGTTGCTTCTAAATTTGAGGAGGAAGCTGGTGTAACTGTCGGGGAAGGCGAAGGAGCTTCAGAAGGAAGATTTGAACTATTACTTGTAATAGTATTATTAGTGTCTGTGTTAGATTCTTGTGGTTCTTCTTCACTATTTGTGGAAGATTTCTTTTCTTCAGTCTCTAATAATTCAAACTCAGCAGCTGAATCGCATAATGCTACTAAACCTGGTGTCGTTTCCTCTTCTTCATTATTTACATTATCAAAAAGTTTATCGATTTCATTAGAATTGTTCTGTTCAAGAAGATTCTTCTCGGAAAATTCTGTGCTATCTTGATTTTCATTTAATAATTGTTCTGTTAGAATATCTTCTTCTAAATTATCTACAGGAATATCTTCAAAATTTGTAGAATTCTCATTATTTTTATTTTTTTCTTCTGGTGCTTCTTCGTTTTTCTCCTTTTCTTCTAAAATTTCCATAACGTCATTAATTTTTTGAGTTTCATTTTCTTCTAATTCATTTTGAAAATTAACATCCATAATTTCATCATTTTCACTTTGTTCCTCTTGACATTCCATTTTTTCTTCATCTTTGTCATCAATTTTTTCTTCTGTATTTGTAAGGGGCTCTTCTATATCATTAACTTCCATTTTTTTCTTCTTCATTTTCAAAAACTTGCATTTTTTCTTCTTCCTTTTCAAAAACTTGCATTTCTTCTTTCTCATTAATGTCCATTTCTTCTTCCCCTTTTTCATTTATATCCATTTTATCTTCTTCTAATTCATTATCCTCGAATGTTTCATCTGCTTTTTTGTTTTCGCTCAGTTTCTCCTCATTTTCTTCTTTTTCGGTTTCATTTTTCTTTATTTCTTCTTTTTCATATTCTTGTGGTGTTTCTTCCTTTTCTGCATTATTTTCTTGCATATTTTCTTCTTCTAAGTCTTTATTTTCGGAATTCACTTCCAAGTCTTTAATTTCGGAATTTTCTTTATCTTTTTCTTCTTTTTCTTTTGTGGCAGTATTTTCTTCAATTTCAATATCTTCTTTCAATAATAGATCTTCTTGTTCTGGGGAAATTTCTGCATCTCCAAGACTTTCATCATCAGATAGTTTTTCCTCTTCCTTTTCTTTTGCATTCTTTTCTCTGATCTCTTCTTTTTGAGGTTCTGAATCACTTGTTTGCAAACAATCATTTTCACTTTCCTCCTTCTCCTTATCTTTTGGATCATCATTTTCGTTTGATGGAATGGATTCATTCGCCGTTTCTTCAGTTTCAAGTGTTTCTTTATTACCCTCTTCTGAAGTGTTTTCTTCATTTTCTTCCAAGGTGGAGACCTTCTCTTTCGAGGTATTTTCTTCGGTTACCTCTTTTTCAGATTCTTCTCCTTTAAAAGTTTGCTCTTCGCGTTCACCATTTTCGGCCTCATCTCCTGATATATTCTCTTCTTTTATATCAATTGTGGATTTTTCTTTTGAAGTTTCGTCCTCAATTGTTTCTTCCATTTCCTTTTCAGATGTATTCTTTTCGTTTGTATCATCTTCCTCATTTTCTTTATCTTTTTCTTTTATTTTTTCGGTTTCCCCTGAATTAATATCCATTTCCTGTTCTGAATCTTTATTTAGTTGTTTATCTTCTTCTGAAGATTTTTCTTCTTCTTCTTTTTCTTTTATTTCATTTTCTTTTTCTACCTCCTTGTCTAATATTTTTTCTTCTTCATTAGTATTTTCTTCTTTATTTGATTTCTTATCATCATTTTCTTCTTCTTGTTTCTTATCATCATTTTCTTCTTCTTGTTTCTTATCGTTTTCTTCTTCTTGTTTCTTATCGTTTTCTTCTTGATCCGAATTGTTTTTACTTGTATCAATAATTTCTTCTTTTGTAGCATCTTTCTCACTTTCTTCATGATTTTCTTTTGCGACTTTGTCATCCTTTTCATCATCTTCAGTTTTCGATTGTCCTTTTTTAATATTATTGTTATTTTCTTTTGATCTTTTCAATTCTTCCATTTTCACCTCTTGATAAACCTCATTTTCCATTTGTTTTAAAATTGTTAAACTTGGTGAAGTTTCACGAGGTGGCTTTGTTTTGTTAATTTGTCCATTACTATTTTTTTGTACTACTTCCACTACAACTTCATTAGTAACATTTGGCAAACAGAATCGTTTTGCTGGAGGTTCTTCAGAAGTTGTATTTTCTACATCATCATCATCCAATGTTAAATCAACAACCATTTCTGTACGTTTTCTACCATTGATAGATGACGGGCTAATTTGGTTTACTTTCGAAGGAGGTGTGCTTGTATTTTGTTTTTTAGCTGCTGTTATTGCATTTGCAGTAATAAGATCGATTCCTCGACTCAATTCTTGATCTAAATTTTTCATTTGTTCTGTTGTTAATGCGAACACCTTGCGTAAGTTCCTTGACAATTGTAAAGCTTCATTTGTACTTTTAGGGAGACCGGCTTGTGCAACCCGTGATAAAGTTTGAACTAATTTTCGTGTCTCATCCATAATTTTATATATCCATTTTAATTTATGTTCAGGACGGAATTTGAAGATCTTCGTGAATAATCTTGTCTCATACTTCTTATATCTTGAATAACAACCATAGAAGAGGATGAAGAAGATTTGAGGTGGATGAGGAGGAGGATGGTGAGACCTTGTTGTGATACATCCTGGGTATGTTTGATCCTACTCGGTTAGTTACTCTTGATTGAATATTATTTTGTTTAGAGTGAATTGAAGTTAAAGATGCTGAGTCTGATCGTATGAAAGAATTAGACGTATTAGAAGGTAAAACTCTGTGCTGGGAGGATGTATTAGTAATAATTGGTGATGTAGATGGGGTAGATGGGGACGAATCAATAGATTTGCGTTTATTGGCGGCAGCATGGACTAATATCAATTGTGGGAAATTTTCCTTGACGTTGTAATTGTTTCATTAATTGAAGAATAGCATGGTAAAGCGCCCGTTGTTGCCATAAAGGACGAACATCGC
>JAKCPI010019034.1:0-10874 GCA_023213315.1 Euborellia annulipes | reverse complement strand
ATAACAGTTATGTCCCAGGCGGCTGCTTCAAGCCCGTCACACTTTCCAGGGATAACTACAAACTCTAAGATAACATATAAGACTTGCAGCGGTTAGTAATTTTTTTTTTTCTCATTTTTCAGTTCTCATTAACAAAGAGAAATTTAATTAAATATTATTTTATTCCCTAATAGTTATACAAAAAATAATTCGAAAATTCAAAAAGGTTAAATGCAACAGCAACGCTCTCTGAATGCGGCATAACTAAACACTAGAGAATCCATTTTTCTCAAGAGTTGATGTTACTTTTCTGTCATTTGACATTTTTTGTATAAAAATTATTTTCAAGTTCAATGTATTATTTTATAATTATAATAAAATATGCAGTATTGTCGGAGTAGTAATAAATTACAAAGCCGCTTATGCCGATTGTGTGCTCGTTCAAGAAAAAGTGTCACAAGTATATATAATGAGGAAGGCATCAAATATGATCTACAAACAAAAATCACTCAATGTTTACAAATTTGGGTAATTAAAATCAATTATATTTTATGTTTAGATTTTGTTTTTTTAATTTATTAATTCCTATTAAACTCTATTTTTTAAATTTTTTCTTACTGTACAGTCAGTTGTAAATATTAGTGACCTTTTGTGATGAACATCAATTTTTTATTAAAATCAATCTTCCTTTGTTTTTTTTTAGATATATATTGTCATAAAAGGTTCTAAGATGATAACTAGAATTCCTATACTGTGTGTTTTTTGATTACCGACTGAATCTCAAAAGCTTAGTCTGATTTATTCGTTCTTCTTTTTCGACGGATCCCTAGCTTCTATTCTCTTCTTCTCTAGTTACAGAAACAATTCCTGCACTTTTCCAGACAAAGCATCTCAATCTCTGATTTCCTTTATTACTCTACCCTCCCGGTTGTCCTGATAAGGGCTTTTTTCGCCGTGTACAGTGAGGGACAATATTAAGTCCCACCCATGCGTTTTCTACTTGTGATTATTTTATTGTTTTTATAAAAGAAAATGAAAATCTTTATTGGAAATTTTCTAGGTTTGAACCATGAAAGTTTCCATTAAAAAATATATAATATTTTTTTTAAAAACAATGAAATAATCACAAGTAGAAAACGCATGGGTGGAACTTAATATTGTCCCTCACTGTACAATTAATTGGCTGGCCAATCCATTCGGTGTGTTCCACCCTGTGTGCTATTTTCGAAAAAATGTGTGAAAATGCTTTCCATCTTTTAATTTTATCCACCAGCAGTGTATATATATTACAGCCTGAGGATGGGGGCATCTAAAATTCCGTAACTGTCAGAATCCAGTCGCAAGCAATAAAATTCCCAATTTAAAAGATCTGTTCAAAGTAGTGGCTGTATAAATGGATAATTTTGAGCAGGAGCAGCCAATAAAAAGACTTGTATAAGGTTCCAATCACCAGAGACTTTTCTGTTCTTTTAATTTAGTCATCTTCAATCCTTAGATCAGATAAGCATATATAATTGGACAGTTTTTTTTTTTTTTTTACTTTTGGGCAACTGAGGTTTGACTTTATTATATAAATGTTTAAAAACAAAGTATCGATAGCTACCGGGGGGACGTTCCACACGCTGATTGCTCGGGGTCACCAATTGTTGTAATTCTGCGATTGGCATCACTTAACGCAAGCGATTGTGGCACTGTTGCTCTTTTCCTTTGCCAGTGATAACATTTGGCATAAATATTGTTGTTTCGTCATCAAAAAATTATAAATATATATTCCTAGGTCAATAATTTTTAACGATGTTTTTACTGGTGAGTATAAAATATTAATTTATACTCAGCAGTGGAATCATTAATGACCCTAGGAATATATATGTATGATTTTTTGATGACGGAACAACAATGTTTATGCCAAATGTTATCACTGACTAACTCTGTGCAATTATATATATATACAGTACTTATCTGATCTAAGAACTGAAGATGTTTCATAAATTAAAAGAACCGAAACGTCTCCGGTGAACCATCCATACAGTCTTTTTTTTTTGACTGCTCCTGCATAAAATTATACATCTATTTAAAGCATTAATTTGTTTTAATTAACTCCTATACAAGACCGAAAGAACAGCGGCGTAAATAGCCTTTGAGGGCGGAGGGGGCGAAGCTCAACTGGGGCGCCGTTTTTCGTTCGGCCTTTTTTTTTCTTTTTAGTATTCGAATCTCATTCGATCTTTTCTTTGTAATTTTTCTCCGGATTTGTGATATAAAATGAATTTATGAAATTTCAAAAAAAAAAAGCCGGAGATCTTTGGAAAAAGTCGGATGCTCGAGGGGCGCTAAAAGCTTGATGCGCCTGGGGCGGGGGGGGGGGGGGGGCTCGCGCCTCCCTTCGCCCCCACCTGGATACGTACTGCGAAAGAATCGACAAGTAAACTTCCACATTGTAATCGAATGCGAATTTTTTCGAACAAATTCAGTTTTTTTTAATTATTTGAAGGAGGTATATAGCTGAGTGTTGATAATCAAATAGGAAGAATAAATGAGCAAGCAGCTAGTTATATTTCAATTTATTAACAAATCAGGGCCGACGTTTCTGCCACGTATGGGACCATCTTCAGGGTCAGGTTAATGTCTGAAAATACAGATAATCCTCGCCAAGTTATATTGGGCATTCACAATTATACTTAGCTTAATCATGATAATGCCCCAAATTTGATTAATATCATACCATGGACAGAGAGTGAATGGCCCTGAAGATGGTCCCATACGTGACCGAAACGTCGGCCCTGGTTTGTTAATAAATTGAAATATAACTACCTGCTTGCTCATTTATTCTTCCTATTTGATTTTTAATTATTATTTATATGTAAAGGTTCTTTGAATTGAGTGAACTTCTTCTTGAAAGCTGAATTATTAAATATAATAATATATTTCAATACCAAAATAGGTACAGTGAGGGACAATATTAAGTCCCACCCATGCGTTTTCTACTTGTGATTATTTCATTGTTTAAAAAAAAAATATTATATACTTTTTAATGGAGCTTTCATGATTGAAACCTAGAAAATTTCCAATAAAGATTTTCATTTTATAAAAACAATGAAATAATCACAAGTAGAAAAACGCTTGGGTGGGACTTAATATTGTCCCTCACTGTACGATTTAAGGAGGGTTTATATCTACTGATAGCCAGCCGAGCGTGCCAGATATGTGCCGTGAGAGACAAAATAATATTATTCTATACAGTTCTTTATATCTATCGTAAAACGGCCCAGTATTCTCGGGAAGAATATTTTATCTGCGCGGTTCATGTCTATACGTATCTGTAGCTACTTGCCGGGTAGTGTGAATAGAGTATCGGGACCGTGCAGACATGTTTTGGCTTTCTTTTTGCCGTCCGACGCCGACGACGGTGTCTGTCGGTGTTTGACACGGTACTTATCTGGCACCCTCCTTTATTCATTTCTACTTTTCAAGAATGTTTTTTTTTTTTTTTTTTTTTTTTTTTTTTAAGGTCTGTCCAGAAGATCCTTATTCGAAATTAGTTTGTGATGAATGTTTAAGTCGTCTAAACAATTATTTCGATTTTTTTGAAACGGTATCACGTGCTCAAATAAAACTTCAACAAATACTCAATACTGAATTATATGAATTTGAAAAATCACAAAAAGATTCAGAACAACAAAATGGGAATGAATCAACAACAACAACAACAACCATGAAAATGAGAAAAATAGATCACTACGAAATAGGAAAAGAGATTCACTTGATGAGATGAAAGAAGAAGATACTCAAATATATTGTGAAGAGGAAGAAGATATTGATGATCCCAAGGATGAAGATTATTATGCAGCAAGTGGCCAAGACGACGTAAGAAATACATTTTTAATTCTCTTTAAAAGAGTAGTGCAAATATTAATTTGAAGAGTTTTTAGCTTTCTCAGTATAATAATTTATAAAATTATATTTATTTTTACCAATCAATGTTGGTTTCGATAGCGCATTGCTTATTTTTCTCAGTGAGAACTGGTGCCTTTATAGATGATTTTAATAAAATAAAATATCCCCCCACCAACATTTTTTTCCATCTATATACGAGCAATGTCTATTTTCTTTATATATAATAAAAAGAATCGTTTATACGTCACTTATACAATTCTCTTTTTATATACATATAACATTGTTGGTTATTTGAGAGATTAATTGCCGAACAGATTAGCAGGTGTAGGACTTATATTAAAAGAAAATTTGCTGTTTGTTCTCTTTATTGGAGTCATTAATCAAATTTAAACTCTCAAATAAGCAACAATATTAAAATTCTTGTCTAGTTTTTACTTTCTCTTACCTATGTATATATGTAATATATATATAGAGAGAAAGTATTGGATTCATGTCAAAAATTCGATGTCGAGATTTTGATGGATCTTCACGTTTTGAGGTCCCCTGAATCCAAAAAAGTGGTTTACGCGACATGGTCTGTCTGTGTGTGTGTGTGTGGGTGTGTGTGTGTTCAATTTTAAGCATGAAGGAATTGAGCTATGAGGTTGAAATTTTATATTTAAGTTAAACACCCCCCGGGACCGGGAAAATAAGCTTTTAATCAAAATCGGCCAAAGAGTACTAGTACTTTACTGATGTACTTTTTCAGTTTTTTTCGATTTTCTCAAAATTTGCTGCAACGATTTTTTTTAAAATTCAAAAATCAATTATTTTTTAGATGCTCTTTAAAATGTATATTCTCATTTTGCGATTGAAATCTTCTGAAGACCACTTTACTCTTGTATTTCATAGGGAAGATAGAAATGGTTGCCATGGTAACAAAATATAAATATTTTCCCATACTTATAAATTTTACATCTTGAATTCATATGTTCCGTACTGTCGGGAACTAAATATATGTCGACACAAAAAATCTGGTGTGACAAGCACAGTACACAACTTTCGATTACCGAAGGTAAGAGAAAGTTGTGTGCTGTGCGCCAGTCACACCAGATTTTTTTTTTTTCTCATTCACACTCACATTCACACACACATTCACACAGTCTTTTCGACAACTTAGGCCATATAAGACTTTGACGATAACCGTTGTAGAGAATATATCTATTGTGGGGTCAGGCATTTCTATTTAAGCCATCTGGTTCTTGTCTAGTTACTATTAATATCAAAGCGATTCCAGGGTGTATGTTATGGTAAAACAATTGTCAGTTAATACAAATTTGTCACTTTTTACTTCATTCTATCCAGCACTTGGCTGCTCATTTTTATTTTTTTAAGTAATGTCCAATTGGACCGAGCCGAAGCCGAGAAAGTTCTCTAGTTGTTTAAAAATTTTTTTCTAAACAGACTGAATCTTAACCGATCCGAACCCGGCAAATTCGGGACCACTGCAAGTTGTTTTAAATTATATTCGAATCTCCAATCGAGAATTCTTTAAGTTCCTTAAAGTTGCTTTAATATTGTTTTAAATATAGGCCTAGTTTTTGAATAAATAAAATATATAGAGGTTAATGTCACCTTCATATTTCTTCTATATTTTCGTTATTTTTATATAAATCTGAATCAAATTGTCTTTGCCACCTCTATTTTTATCGTTGGATGGTGTGGTCTGGTAAAATATATATATAAAATTCGAGAGGTTTTACTCAGACTAATAAAAATTCAAGGTGTTCATGAAAAATAAAAATTCTAAATAATTAGAATATAATTGATTCAAAAATGCTCAATCAATTATATTCTAATTATTTAGAATTTTTATTTTTCAAGAACACCTTGAATTTTTATTAGTCTGAGTAAAACCTCTCGAATTTTATATACCTCTATTTTTGTCTAACATAAAGAATGGAGAGAGAAAAAAACTAAAAAGTTACCTTTCATAGAAAAAAAATAATCGACATCATATTTAATTCAGGCTTATTTTCATTTATTTAATTTATAAATACTTTAATTAAATATTATATTACCAAATAAACAAAGCATTGTTGCAAATTAGATTATTTTTTTTAACAAGCCTTATATGATATAACTTTAATATTATTTCCTTTTAATCAATTCGATGTAAACAAATGTGAATATATTCTAGGTTAGGCCTATACGACACAGCTTTTAATGCCTGTCAGAATTTTTCTACAATTGTCAAACAAAAAAAAAAAAATTGTCCCGACAATTCTCGTTTCAAAAACAAAAAGTGACAAATTATTCGTGACAAATTGTCAAAATTCACCTATCAGCCTAGAAATTTTATGAAACCGAAAAGTGACAAATTGTCATGACAATTTTACAAAAATGTCATTTTTTTACGTGACAATAAAGTCAAGAGCGAATTTTTATGAAACAGGTATTCGACAAATTGTCACCTGCCACCTGTCATTGTCAGCTTTATGAAATAGGGCCCTGGCTGATACGTCTCCTGTATCCATTATATTAAAATGATGTTATTTGTTTGTAAAATAAAAAAAATCTGGTGTGACTGGCGCACAGCACACAACTTTCTCTTATCTTCGGTAATCGAAAGTTGTGTACTGTGCTTGTCACACCAGATTTTTTGTGTCGACATATATTTAGTTCCCGACAGTACGGAACATTTGAATTCAGATGTAAAATTTATAAGTATGGGAAAATATTTATATTTTGTTACCATGGCAACCATTTCTCCTATCTTTCCTATGAAATACAAGAGTAAAGTGGTCTTCAGAAGATTTCAATCGCAAAACGAGAATATACATTTTAAAGAGCATCTAAAAAATAATTGATTTTTGAATTTTAAAAAAATCGTTGGAGCAAATTTTGAGAAAATCGAAAAAAACTGAAAAAGTACATCAGTAAAGTACTAGTAATCTTTGGCCGATTTTGATTAAAAGCTTATTTTTCCGGTCCCGGGGGTGTTTAAGTTAAATATAGAATTTCAACCTCGTAGCTCAATTCCTTCATCCTTAAAATTGAACACCCACCCCGCACAGACAGACCATGTCGCGAAAACCACTTTTTTGGATTCAGGGGACCTCAAAACGTGAAGATCCATCAAAATCTCGACATCGAATTTTTGACATGAATCCAATACTTTCTCTCTATATACAGCCTTGGCCATAAGTATGAGGCACCCTAAAAAGTTTGCATATCATATTTATTTCTTAAAATAAACTAAAATTTATTTTATAAATGTTAAATTAATTTAATAAAATGTTTATTAAACGCGTGATTATCTTATTTTAAAAGACGAAATACAATAGGTGTGTAAAATATAAAATTAACGTTATTTTGTCAATTTCTTTAAATAGCGTAAACGTCTTGATACATAGGTAAAAGTTTAAAAAAAGGTGTGGGATTGACTTATTTATTAAAAAAATATCCTTTTGCTTGAAAATGCCAAAAATTTCCAAAAAAGTGTAAAAATACAAGTGATTCACGAACAAGGCAAGTCCCAAGTAGAAATTGTCAAAATAGTGGGATATTCACGAAATGCAGTACAATCTGCACTTAAACGATTTTCAGAGACTTGTTTTCATAAAAATAAATTAAGATATGGGTCGAAAGCGTGTCACCACCAAGCTCCAAGATAGAATACTTTGTGAGAGACTCGGTAAAAAATTGGAAAAAACGTCTTCTGACCTCGCTGCAGCCTTTTTGGAGTAAAATGAAATTTCAATTAGTGCTTGAACAGTAAGAAGACGACTAGGGAAGCAGGCATGAAAGGGTAGAAGGCCAGAAAGAAGCCCTGGTTCACGGTAGCCAACAAGAAAAAAATAGGGGAAAAAAAGATAAATTAATATAAACTGTTTTTTTTTATAGACATTGCATAGATATGAAAAGTAACCATTATTTTTGTTTAAATGAATGTAATATCTTACTTCAAAGTTGGATTCATTGGATTAGACAACACGGGACCAGTTTTCTTCCGTCAAATGTTTATTATGATTCATAGCCCATTCTAGACGCTTTTTTTTGTCTTTTCCTTGGCTTTTTCTGGCCTACTACCCTTTCATGCCTGCTTCCCCTAGTCGTCTTCTTACTGTTCAAGCACTAATTGAAATTTCATTTTACTCCAAAAAGGCTGCAGCGAGGTCCAGAAGACGTTTTTTCCTGATTTTTTAGCGAGTCTCTCACAAAGTATTCTATCTTGGAGCTTGGTGGTGACACGCTTTCGACCATCTTATTTATTTTAATAAAAGTATCTGAAAAAAATGTTTTAAAGCAGCGTATTACTGCATTTCGTGAATATCCCCACTATTTTGAGCCCTAACTTATTTTTATTAAAAAAGGACTCTATTTTTTAAACGGTAAATAAGTCAATCCAACCTTTTTTAAACTTTAAATTTTACCTTGTATCAAGACGTTTACGCTATTTAAAAAAGTGACTAAAAATATCGTTAATTTTCATTTTACACACTTGTATTTCGTCCAAAATATAATAAGTTTTTCTTTTTTTTTTTTTTTTTTTTTTTATTTCAGGTTTGACTTCTAGGTCATACCTTTTTTAAAAATAAATATACAAAATTAATACATATATAAAATAACAATGTTCCATATAAAATAATGTTCGTATACAAAACATATATATATAAAATAACATTGATACTAGACATGGGTCATTACTCGATTTTGCTGTACCAGGTACCAGCTGTTACAGGTACTTGTTCTGACCCGATATTTTTACCTGATACTTTTGTACCCGAAACAAATTTCACCCAGCAACGCTAACTTTACATTAATTCAAGTCAATAACAACGTGTCTAACATTTCTTCAAATGTTTTCTACCCTATTTATTCTTGTGTTGAGAACAAACTCATAATTATCCATTACTAAAGAGTTTTCCAAACTGAGTGAACTGACATGTCTCCAAATTTAAAATGTCAATTTATATACTGCATTAGAAAAATAATTAACAAATTTCTGTGCCGGCGAACGAAATTTAATTTAATTCTATTCATTATGTATTTCAATTCACAGTTACATATATTTTACTTTCTCTTACCTATGTATATATGTTAATATGTATAGAGAGAGAAAGTATTGGATTCATGTCAAAAATTCGATGTCGAGATTTTGATGGATCTTCACGTTTTGAGGTCCCCTGAATCCAAAAAAGTGGTTTTTGCGACATGGTCTGTCTCTGTGTGTGGGTGGGTGGGTGGGTGGGTGTGTGTCAAATTTTAAGCATGAAGGAATTGAGCTACGAGGTTGAAATTTTATATATAAGTTAAACACCCCCCGGGACCGGAAAAATAAGCTTTTAATCAAAATCGGCCAAAGAGTACTAGTACTTTACTGATGTACTTTTTCAGTTTTTTTTCGATTTTCTCAAAATTCGCTCTAACGATTTTGATTAAAATTCAAAAATCAATTATTTTTTAGATGCTCTTTCAAATGTATATTCTCGTTTTGCCCACAAAATTGTTTGAAGCACACTTTATAGTCCAAGATCCCAGGGGCCCCCAGACAATACACATTTTCTCACAAATAAAATGTATGGGATAAAGTAGTGTTAGTTAGTACTTTGAGTGTAAGCATATTTGCAAACTTGGGCCGTGGGCCAATTTATAAGGTAACCAAGTGCCAAACATTGGTAAAAATAGTACTACATATACTTATTTTCTCATTCTTGATTTTTACGTATATTTTTAGAGAATATAGTTAAAAGTTTATAATCAGTACTGCCAGACACTTACCATGGGCCATAACTCTTGCCAGACGCTTCAAAGTTACCAAAAAAGTATGAAACTATACTCATTTTCTCATTCTTGATTTTTATATATGATATTCAGGGAACCATTTCAAAACTATTTGTAAGCTGCCAGACCAATCGGTTGGGCCAAACATCCCGCCAGACACACCTAAAGTGTCGCTAAACGTCTGAGCGCGAGCATATTCATATTTCATATCTTTTTAATGAAAGGTCATTTATACGTCCAATTCAATTCAAAAATATTCCTGTATTTTTACTTATTATTAAAAACCAATAAACTACTATTTTATTGCTGTTCGTTTGTTCATAATTTTCATTAAGACTTCAAAAGTATGAATATTTTATTATTCTTTAATTAACGTTTTAAATGAGCGTTAAAAATTACTTATTTTTACTGAAGCTTTCCATTAGACCATTATTAACATAAATTTTATAAAGCTATCTATGTAGGTTATAAAATTATCCACATATCCTGCTCGCGCTCAGACTTCTAGCGACACTTTATCTATGTCTGGCGGGAAGTTTAGCCCAACCGATTGGTCTGGCAGCTTACAAATAGTTTTGAAATAGTTTTCTGAATATCAAATATAAAAATCAAGAATGAGAAAATGAGTATAGTTTCATACTTTTTTTGGTAACTTTGAAGCGTCTGGCAAGAGTTAATGGCCCATGGTAAGTGTCTGGCAGTATTGATTATTAACTTTTAACAATATTCTCTAAAACATACATAAAAATCAGCTCTGAGACTTTGAGAAAAATTAGTATTGTTTTTCCCTATCTTTAACACATGCATAGTGACACTTTAGGTGTGTCTGGCGGGATGTTTGGCCCAACGGATTGGTCTGGCAGCTTACAATTAGTTTTGAAATGGTTCCCTGAATATCATATATAAAAATCAAGAATGAGAAAATGAGTATAGTTTCATACTTTTTTTGGTAACTTTGAAGCGTCTGGCAAGAGTTATGGCCCATGGTAAGTGTCTGGCAGTACTGATTATTAACTTTTAACTATATTCTCTAAAAATATACGTAAAATCAAGAATGAGAAAATAAGTATAGTTAGTACTATTTTTACCCATGTTTGGCACTTGGTTACCTATAAATTGGCCCACGCCCCAAATTTGCAAATATGCTTACACTCAAAGTACTAACTAACACTACTTTATCCCATACATTTTATTTGTGAGAAAATGAGTATTGTCTGGGGGCACCCTGGGATCTT
>JAKCPI010019033.1:0-22716 GCA_023213315.1 Euborellia annulipes | reverse complement strand
AAGTAAAAATTAGACTATTATAAGTAATTTTTCAATGAGGTTTTTTTTAAATGAATTAAATTCATAAGAGATTATTGGGACATCGATCTATAATTTTTTTAATGACTTATAAAAAAATTAAAGAAAAAATAATTTTTTTGTTATCATGCAAATACAAAAAAAACAATCTGTCCCTATAATCTTTAATTTTTTTAAATTTAAAAATGAATTTATTGTTTTTATTAATCACATATTAATTAAGAAATTTTTAAAATAAGCTTAGATGATTTATTTAAAAACCAACTGTCAAATTAGTTCAGCATTCTTGCAATAGATGGCAGGCTAGTCTAACATCCGATCGCCTAATGTCCTATATTTGGCCTATATTTATATATTTTTATGCTTTTATAAAAGATACATAATATATAATAACATTTATAAAGTATTTATTGTTAAAAGATCAATGAAAATCAACCAAATGTATTAAATATTATTAGCTACCATTCTGACATCTCTTGCCAAATTTTTGAATTACTTGATTTTTGGGCATACTTTTTATGACATACAACGCCCTCTTATCGGGAAAAACATGCGTAACACCTTCGGTCCTATTCCGGCTTAAATAAAATTGACTAAAAAGTACTAGTACTTTACTGATGTACTTTTTCAGTTTTTTTTCGATTTTTTTAAAAATAGCTTTAAGAATTTTGATTAAAATTCATAAATCAATTATTTTTTAGATGCTCTTTAAAATGTATATTATCATTTTGTCCTAATAATTGTTTGAAGCACACTTTTGTACTTAATAGGAAAGAGGAAAATGGTTGCCATGGTAACAAAATATAATAATATTTTCCCCTGTTTATAAATTTTACATCTTGAATTCAAATGTGCCGTACTTGTATATGTCGATACAAAAAATCTGGTGTGACAAGCACAGAACTTTCAATTACCGAAGTTTAGAGAAAGTTGTATGCTATGCGCCGTCATACTAGATTTTTATTTTTTCTTCATTAGGGCTTTAGAGATAAAGATGAAAGGGCTAGGGGCCTGGGTCTTTATCAGGGGAATTGGCGGGTTTTTGCTATTTTTCAAATTTCTAATCAGCTAAATTCATATATAAGCCTATTGTAGGCCTATTATATAAACAAATAATACATTTATGAAATTTGAATTTTATTGAATGAAATCAATCATAATATTGGAAAAAGCACATAGCCAATATATTTAATTATTTTAATGAATAATCATATATGGAAATATTTCATATTTATTATGCAAAAATAAATGATGATCTCTTCAATAAAGTAATTAATTCATTCATTTATTTATTAAACTATTTTCAATATTTTTTCATTATATCTTTTTTTTTATTTGAACAATAACAATCATTTTGAATGCTATTATCTTCATTTTTGAAAGATTTTTTAGGAAAAAAATTTCTCATTCCACAATTTTCTAAAGAAAAGAGAAGATGGCATCTTTTATCCTGTAGCTTGCAAAATATTTTTCTTAAAATTGTGCTTTTCTAAGCAAGGTCTCATTTCTGATATTCAATAGTACACCTAGTAGGTATATAGTATATCATATGAGAGGTAAGTAAGCTGGTCCCAATGGGCCCCAACTACTTAACTCCCTAACTCCCTGGAAATTACCCAAATCTAGGGCTTTAGAGTTATCTACGGAGAAAACTTGATTGTTTTAAGGCAACGGTTAGTTGGCATTTAGCTAAAGGCTTCAGTATTTAATAAACACGCAACTTCTTTGAGATGGCTAACGAATTTTATTAATTCTTCTAACGATTACTTAGATATCTGGAATCAAAGCGTGCAAGGTCCTATTTTACAAGTAGATCGCTTTAAACATTCGCTCAGGGGCCCATATCTTGTGGGTACTTGAATGGCGACCACGAGCTACCCGAGCTGGGACTGGCAGTTTTTCTGTTCTTTGCATGTCAGCCTCTTCCTTCCTCTTTTCAACAGGCGTCAGACCGTGCGACGGGCCGGCCTGTTCTATTCTTCCCGGTCGCAAACTCACATGAATGAATTTTTTCCGCCGACCCCGCATCGCGGGATTAATAAGGGCGAGGACAGAAGAAGAAGATCGCTTTAAACATTAAATTAATAGGCCTAGTTTGAGAAATAAGTTTGTAGATTATTTTTTAAAATTTTTTTTATCTATAATTTCAATGATTTTCATTAAAAACTTAATGAATAAATAATTTTTTACGCCAATAAACTTTTAAATTATTGATAGACTGTTTTGTAGGAGAAAAAAGTAAAAAGGATTAGGATTTCACACTCTTCCTACTTGGGCGCAAAAGAATCATGAAAAATGGATATGGAAAATCACTTGATATATTATTTGAATAGTATTATTAATGAATAAATTAATCAGTTCAAATAAACGTCTTGAATAAAAGGGTTCAGAGTTTCGTAATTAAAAAAAGGCCTACCAGTTTACCTGGTATGTCAAAAAAAAAAAAACGATAATTTAATCTAATTGAAAAACCGCTAAATTTCGTGGATTCTTTTATGTACACTGTTAAAAATTTTCGAGCCATATTCATACACATGTATAGGAAGTCTGTTACACAAACTGTTTATGAATATTCAATTTGGGTATATGAGAAAGTTCATATACCAAAAATGAACTTTCATATTCGGGTATATGAAAAAATTCATTTTCGGGTATATGAATAAATTCATTTTTGGTATATGAAATTTAAATTACGGGTATATGAAAAAATTCATTTTCGGGTATATGAATAAATTCATTTTTGGTATATGAAATTTAAATTACGGGTTTATGAGAAATAATATACTTTTTTGTGAAAAATGAAAGTAGGAGAACTTTTAATTATAGACCACATATTTGTATTAAATATTTATTAAAAATATATAAATACTGTACAAATATATTTATTTTTAATAAATATTTAATACAAATATGTGGTCTATAATAAAAAATTCTCCTAATAATAATATTTCAAACCACAAAAGCTTTAATAAACAAAAATTAAAGTCCTTACGAGTTTATAGTTTTGAGGGAAAGTGAGTGGTCTAGGTGAAATAATAGTTTTTTTTATTTATTTTATTTTTTATTTATTAAAAAAAATTATATTATATTAAAATATACAATTTTACTAAATAATAAAACAAATTAAAGTATTAAAATAATAAATTTGTATCAAAAAATAAATTTTTATACATTTTCAAGTAAATTTAACACAAATACAAATCATTTTAATTATTTAATACAAAAAATATGTCGATTTTCATCTTCTTTGAGAAGAAATCCTGGTTTATTCCCTGCTTGGAGTATTAACTAACCTCACCTGAAAAAAGACAAACTAATTGATTTGAAATTGAGAAAAAAAAAATTTCAATGAAAAAATTCAAATTCAATACTTACGATTTTGTTAGTAAAATGTTCCAATATATTGATTAAATATTTATATTTCATTTTAAATAATAATACACGTTCAATTATCTATGCGTTAAATCAGCTACTTCAAAAACAGAATTTGCTGGCAACCAGAGTTGGCAAGTTTTATCCCGCCGAGTATAATGCACGGTTTTATACATGTATAAAACTATCGCGGATAAAACTAGGCCGATGTATAAAAGGTATAAAACTGTAAAAAAACAATTCTCTCACCCTGAAAAAACAGCTTAAAAGCTTTTCATATTTTATAATGTTCTAAAGCATTGACGATGTTGTTTGCTTTTTATTTAGGGAATAATATAATCAAAATGTTAATAATTGAAAAATGAAATTTTATTTGAACTTCCTTTCTCGTCGGGTTTGCGCATGCGCATCCAAGTTTTATACATTTTATACGTTTAATACATTTTATACAAGTTTTATCCGCAATTTTTGTATAAAACTGCAAAATTGTGTATAAAACCCAACTCTGGTGCCAACCTAACCAATTTTTGTATATTTTAAAATTAATTATTTTGGTGAAATTGTTAATTTTAATTTTAATTTTTATAGCTATTTAGTTGAATTATTTTATAAAAATTATTTAATTAGTATGATTTTAATATACTTCATAAATATTTAAATAGTTTAGAGCGCGAATTTCAAACCAGAATTTAATAAATTTAGATTTGTGAAATAAATTTTAAAAGAATAATTTCAAGTTTCCTTAAAATAATATTAATAAAAATTCCTTGAGGTAGTCGAGTTATTTGAGAACGTTTAGACCAGTGATTCTCAACTTGTCACCGTACACTTTTAACGATTTCAAAATTTGGCGGCACACAAAGAAAAAGATAAGTTTAAAAGTTGGTAATTTGTTCATAAACTTTTATATTAATTTTATTTCACATCCTGGGTGTATTAAAATTAAACTACGAAAAGTATATGAAAAAAGAAGGAAAATTTATATTTTTTTTAAAGCGATACTTATTCATATACTTGTATATTAATTTTAGCTCATATCCTGGTCTATTAAAATTAAACCACCAAAGTTTATGAGATATGAATGAAAATTCATATTTTTTTTTACAGTGTATTTCAAATCAAAAAAATAACACAATCGCCAAATGCTTGTCACAAAAAAAAAAAAAAAAAAAAAAAAAAGAAGAGAGAAGAAGAATAATGAAAGAGAGATTGTAGGGGGAAGCGTAAGACAAACTTTTTAAAAAATTCGATTTTTTTTTTTTTTTTTAAGAAGAGCGAATGAGCGAATATGACAAAATTGAAAAAGAACCTTTACTTCCTTAAAAGAGTCCCGCGAGATAATTAACACGCGCGCTTTTCTGCCTCATTAAAACTTTGATAGAAATATGAAATGAGAATCAACGACTGATTCGCTAAACGAATATGATATTTAGAAGATAGATAGTAATGCCGGAAACTCCAAAGATAAGATTGAATAAAAATAAAAAATAAAAAAAATGTCTCTCATTTATCTGCTAAGATTTTTTTTATTTTATTATCACTTCAATTTATTTTCTAAACTTTTAAATCTGTTATTTTAGATGAGCTTTTGGTCTATATAAAAAAAAAAAACTAAATAATTTCTACATAATTTAATATGCAAAACATTTTGTTCGTCTTGTTTTAATAATGAATGTTTTTTTTTATGACTGATAATAAATTAAAACTCATTTTTATTACAGCACTTTCTTATTTAGTTCTATAGGTAAACAGACTTTTATTTTGAAATTGTTGAAAATTTAGCCACGATTTAACTATTTAGTAAATGCCCATTCAATTAATATATAAGCAGTTTAGAGAGGGGGGGGCTTACTTTGCTTTCAAGGGAGAGGGGTGTTAATAAACTCCTAAGGGCTGGTGTAGCGGGCTAGGGTGTTGGCATCTACAAAGGAGACCAGTGTTCATCCTGGGCGTGCGTTTAATGTAAACAAATCCTCAAGAACGTCCTGGATTGGAATTTTGGCTCATAATACAACACATTAGCCTCTACGAGAGGGAGTTGCTGTGACATCCCACCCTGTGGAAGGGACGTAAAGAAGGTTCCCTTTCAGTGATGCATTCTTAGAAAGGAGTCCCTCCTCAAACCAGAACATCCCCCCTAGCATAGAAGAGATTGGATAAAAGGACCTAGAAATGAACTTAGGAGAAGGAGTAATGATGTAACTTCACTGGATACCGGTAGATGGCTACGGCCAGAGTTCGATTGGGTTTGAGGTGTGTGTCTTCGTACACAAAAGCACTTCGGGTAAATAACCGGTGATCCCCCGTCAGGAATTTCAAATAATCATACTAATATTATAAAGCACTAGCCACTGACTTCCGTTATGTTCCTGTTTACCAGTCTCTCTCGCTGATTGGCCGGAAGCAGAGGAAGTTGAGTCAGCGAGGGAAATTTAAAACTTCAAGCCAGAGAGGGGAAATTTAAAGCTTTAAAATTTTCCAATTGCTCGCCGATCCCCTGACAAGTGGGAAAGCCCGCCGAAGGCGGGTTTTGCCAGTGTTAGTAATTATATTATATTCATTTTAAATACAATTATTTCGATGCCTTCCGGCGGGCCTTCAATTAAATTTCTTTTGAAAACAATTATTATTTATTTTTACATTTAGGTGTGTATCTTCGTGCACGAAAGCACCTCGGGTTAATAAAGGGGCAGTTTATAAACAAAGTCGCTCCTTAATTTTTTTGACTTTTTTGTGAAATTTTGTTAGTTCTTTTATTATTTCTTTTGTGGAGGGTTTTTTAAACTCTTTTACTACATTTTGGAATAATAAAAGTTAGGTTTGCTTTTGGAATTTAGCTTAACTAAGGATTTCTCTGCGTTGTTAAGGTAAATATTTTGAATATTTTTTTTTTTTTTTCTTTTTTTTATTTTATCGAAATGGTCAAAACGCGTAGCCAATGTAGGCTTGGGACTAGAAGTATAGGTGTAGGAACCAATGATAGGTCATGTCCAGAAGATGATAGTGTAGAGAGACTTAATCAGGTGATTTGTAATTTAGAGAGCGAATTAGCTCGGCTTCGGGATGAGTTAGATTCGATTAAAAATGTTATTGGCCAAGGACAGGGAGATTCGGATGTCTGTCAGGGAAGTGAAATTATGTTAAATAATTCAGATATAGTTAGGGGGATTAGTGATCGGGTTTTGATATTAGGCGATAGTTTGTTTAAATATTCGGCTTCTTATGTAGCATCTAGTGGGTTTAAATCCTGGTATTTTCCTGGGGTGAGATTTGAACAGTTAGCTGACATTGTAGAGGGTTATGTAGGAGGTGGAAGGGATTTAGTGTTTGTCCATGTAGGTACGCATAATATTTATGATGCTAGTCCAGAAATATTTAGGTGGAAATTTGATAGGTTAGTTAATTGTCTTCGGGATAAATTTAACGGGGCAAAATTTATTTTTAATGGGATAGTCTATAGGAGAGATGTTGATTTTAGAAGAATTGACTGGGCCAATGACATTTTGAGTAGAGTCTGTTCTCAGTATGGTTGTACGTTCAAGAATCCAAATAGTTACCTAAATTGTAAGGATTTGGGGAGGAATGGA
The DNA here is from genome assembly GCA_023213315.1 of Euborellia annulipes. Taxonomy (NCBI): domain Eukaryota; kingdom Metazoa; phylum Arthropoda; class Insecta; order Dermaptera; family Anisolabididae; genus Euborellia; species Euborellia annulipes. The sequence continues at coordinate 15,739 of JAKCPI010019033.1, read as the reverse complement.
ATTAATTTAAATAGGTCTGGTTCCTACAAGTTAGGGAAGGTGTGTGTTGAGACAATATTAGAGAATCAAAAAAACTAGATGGAGGGGGTAAGAGGACAACTACTTTAGTCAGTAAGAATATGGGGTTTAAAGTGTTAGTCCTTAATTGTAGGAGTATATTAAACAAAATTCTGTAGGATCTGGAATTGATTTGTGGAACGGTTTGTCTGTCAATACTTGGGATTATAGTCCTCTGCCCCCTATGATTAAATCTATAATAAATTTTGTCAAGTCCTAATGTGCTAGTTGTGTGAAATTTTTATTTAGTTCTTGATCGCAGAGAATAGTTGAGGTAGAGAGGTCATACCATCCTTGTTAAGGTTTTGGCCAGGTTTTCCTTAACAGCTTAAGGCGAATGTCGGGATGGCTAATGCGACGTTTACTCCTGGTCTCGTGGCTTGCGCGAATTTTTTGATATTGTTTTTTTTTTATTTCTTTCGATGGAAATGCATGAACATGTTGATTGTTAATGAGCATACATTTCTATTTATTTATTTTGTTTTATTTTTTTTTTTTTCTTTTTTCCTTTTGTTTTGTTTTGTTGTATTTGTTATTGTATTTAAATTTGTATTGTGTTTGTTGGACCTAGCCACCGAGGACTGGTGCCTCTAAGCGGGTCGTAATAAATTTATTTATTTATTTATTTATTTATAAACTCCTTACATAATGTTTTAAGAGTTCAAATAACAACGTTTCCTAAAAAAAAGGAACCCTCAACGGAATGAATACCTAACAATGGGAGAAACGGTTTACTTATTATTGAAGATAAAGGAATGGATTGCTTACATAATACTTGAATGACTCTTACTACTCGACAAATTATCATGAAAATTTTCCTCTTTATTTTTCGTAAACACTTAAAAATGTATGCATATATTTATCATATTTAGTTGACTGTTGTTCTTAATTAATAATCCAAACACAATAATTGTAATTAATACATGAATAGAGAGGGATTTAAGCAACTTGTGATGCACTCAACATTCACACCTTTAGAGTAGGTCAAATCCAAACAAACAGCAGTAATCATATACGATAATCGTTTGATAATATGATTCAAATTCAATCAAATAGATCTGATTATAGGGATTGAGAGAGAGAGGTACCTCACTCACTCAATTCTAACGTCAATTCGGAGCCATCAATTGGATTTACATCAACTGCCTTGGTGAAGAGAGGGAAAGATTTGACCAATATCTTTATTCTTGGGAAAAAAGCCATCCGACCCTCTAACGAGGGGATTGTCTTAAATGTGATTTTCTGAAAAAGAATTTTTTGATTCATGAATATAAAAATGTATTTTCTCTCCTGGCCATTATCCTATATTTTGGGATCGACAAAATAAGGAAAATCGCGACTGGGAGAAGAATTAATCCGTACTGATGCTTTGAGGAAAAGGGATAAAAGAAATGTCAACCTAAGCTCGGGTAACTTGTGATCGCCATCCGTGCACTCACAAGTAAGTCTTCTTAAAAAATTATGAATTAAAATTCAGAAAATTAAATGAAGTAAAATTGTGATAATATCGAATATAGAAATTTTATTTATCTTTTTTTAAAAAATCTGGTGTGACTGTCGCACAGCACACAACTTTCTCTTACCTTCGGTAATCGAAAGTTGTGTTCTGTGCTTGTCACCTCAGATTTTTGTGTCGTCTATATATTTAGTTTCCGCCAATATATTAGAATTTAAGATGTCAAATTTATAAACATGGGAAAATATTTATATTTTGTTACCATGGCAACCATTTCTCCTATCTTTCCTATGAAGCACAAGAGTAAAGTGTGCTTCAAACAATTTTGAGGGCAAAATGAGAATATACATTTGAAAGAGCATGTAAAAAATAATTGATTTTTGAATTTTAATCAAAATCGTTAGAGCGAATTTTGAGAAAATCGAAAAAAACTGAAAAAGTACATCAGTAAAGTACTAGTACTCCTTGGCCGATTTTGATTAAAAGCTTATTTTTCCGGTCCCGGGAGGTGTTTAACTTAAATATAAAATTTCAACCTCGTAGCTCAATTCCTTCATGCTTAAAATTGAACACACACATACCCACCCACCCACACACACACACACACACACACACACACAGACAGACCATGTCGCGAAAACCACTTTTTTGGATTCAGGGGACCTCACAACGTAAAGATCCATCAAAATCTCGACATCGAATTTTTGACATGAATCCAATACTTTCTCTCTATATATATATTACATATATACATAGGTAAGAGAAAGTAAAAATTTCAGAAAGGGTTGTGCAGTGGAGAGATTAGTTTAATCGGCTTACATGTAGATAAATATAATACTCAAGTGTTGGCCTAAGTATAAAAATAGAGATCTTATTTCTTATTCTAGGTGACAGAGATTCGATTCCCATTCTGAGTAACAAAAATGTATTGAAATTACCAAAAATTACATACGACATAATCTTCAATTCAGCCTTGTATATTTTTTCTGATGTATCGCAGTTCACTAAAAATTAAAAAATAAATAATAGGTATCTAGCTAAAACAAAAAATGTGAAATCATTTTTCCTGAGTGTGTTCAATTTGAAATTTTTTATTTTTTCAAGCTTTTATTAAAAGCCGATATATTCGTCAGGAAATTATATTGAGCCAACTGATTGTTGGCTAAATGAACAAAATCGATTTATAAATAATAAAGGGATCTTCATTTTAAATAAAAATTCACTCTATACAGTATTTCACCATCGTTGATGTGCAGATTATTTTATCAATCAAGAACTAATTGACTGACATAATCATATTGGCAGGTTTAATCAAAAAAATTTTTTTTCCCCACGTTTTGTGTACTCTCGTTTAATCTGCATGTAAAACTGCTGATGTTATTTAAACTAAGAAGGCTTCTTCTTTATTCACAAAAAAAAAAAAACACCGAGATTAATGATGATTTCTACAAAGCAAAAGAGGAACTATAAAAATGTAAATAGTATGGTTTATTTTAAAATGAAATGACAAAAGAAGCAAGGAGCATTCATAATTCTTTTTCTGAATGCATATGCGAATGCGTTAAATAAAGTATATAACGTAGTGGGTAATGGAAGTGTAGACAGGACCGAAACAAGTTTGCATTTAGTTCGGCTGTCTTGCCAGATGGAATGGCTTTATTCCCCAATGAAATTAACTTGATATCAAGACTAAATGTTACAACAAATGTAACTCGTGTCTCAAGGCTGCTTTGCTGTCTAATAATCTCTTAATACGAGAGTTGATCTGTATTTGATATATGTTTACCAACTTGAGCAACATCACAGATGAATATATTGCCAAAGGGCATATTTTAGAAATGACAAATTTATAAGAATAAATTCTTAAAAAAATAATCTTGATAATTTAAAATACTTGCTCCTAAGTAATGAATATATCAAATGGCTTAAATAAGAATGCCCCAACTCGAGCTCAAATCTGGTAAAAAAATTATCCAACTCTTTTTGAGATGTCACCTCCTGAGGAAGGAAACGAGAACCCACCTCCGTATTATTCCATTGAAAGTCACTTCTTAAAGAAACCTCCACGTGTCAGTACATCAGTCCCACTTAATTGAAGAATAGATTTTTTTAAATGTAACTCTAGGTGGTCACACCAGATTTTTTTATTAAAAATTTTGTTGAGAACTTCACTTTTTTAGCAGAATTCCCCATATATCTTTAAGAAAAAAATGGAGATTGCAACCCCAATTTTAAACGGTGAATAATTACTAGAGATATAATCCTCTTAAGCAATATACTTTATGGAAGAGGTAAAAAGAGACTAAAATTTTAAAAGAATCCAATCATTTAGTGATATATATTTGACGGATTACCACTTTTATTTTTATCAGGGTAATAGAGACACGAACTTTATATGGCATTCGAATGACGAATTCCATCAACCTGGTAATATCCAGGAAGACAGGAAATAAAAAAAATTAGAGTCCTTTTTATTCCTTCCTTTTTTTATTAGCTTGTATTTATGCGTTTTAAGATTCTCTAATGGATTCAAGTCAAGATAGAATAATATTAATTTCAATTTAGGATTATTAAAACAATTTATATTCGTGATGGAAAATTGACTATGAAAAAAAAAAATACTTTAAAATTAGTATAAAAAAAAGTGTAAATAGTTTTTTTATGGAATTGACAAATCCTATTTGCTACGGAAATATTTTGATAGAAAAACATAGAAATTTTTATAAAAATAAGAAAATGTCACTTTTTTTCTTTAATCAACTTTCAATCAATATTGTAGAGTATTCGATTTTTTTTTTTTCTCCCTAAAATCCGAAAAGTAAACTTAATCACTTCAACCTCTGAGCCCATTTATAAAATAAGCCCATATGAAATAGCAACGAGAAAGGGCAATACATGCAAATAACAAATCTTTAAAAAAATATTTTTTTTTCCGCTTGATTACAACACGTCCATTATATGTGACTTATTTTTCTCATTTATTGGAAAAAATAATAGGGTTAACCAAAATGGAAAAACATTTTTATCCACTCTCTTCTACTATCATGTTGATATTACGCTCTGAAATTTAGGTCGAAATGCTCTTTTATAACAAAAATTGATATTATTATTTTTATTTGGTTACTTCATAAAATCCAAAAAGAAAAAAAAATAGAATTAAAGGAAAAATAAAGTAAAAGTGAGTTAGGAAAAAAAACCTCTCCAATTATTTTTGTTTTTGGGAAAGGATAAGCGCAGAGTTGCCAACTTTAGAGCCAACTTTAGATTCGAAAATTAAAATTCGAAATTCACAGCTTTTATAAAAACTCATTCATAATGTAAATGGCAACTTATAAGAGAATATTACAATGGGATAAACATCAAACTCAGTTGTCATTAAGAAGATATGACCCTGGGTCATAGTACAGTGTTCTTTTCTCTTATGCACGAATTGAATTAGCTACCAATCAATTGAAACAAATATGGCCTTCAGTACTAAATCCTATTATAGACCTACTGTATAATATACGACATCTCACCATTTCTCTAAAAAAATCATTGGGAAAATAAAAGAAATATTTCTATTAATACTGTATATGCCTATCTTTTAATAATAAAATTGTATATTTTATAACATATAGGTGTATGATGAGAATATTATTCGATTCCAACAGAGGTCTAGTTATTTTGTTTTGTTATAAAATAAAGATAAATGTATCAAGATGAGGGTTTGGAAGGTTTTACCGAAATCCCCTGCGTAAGCCAAAGTCCCGAAAAAAAGAATAGTTTTATAATTTGTATAAATTTTCAATAAATATTCCATTTTTTTTTTATTTATTATTTTAAATTAATTAATTACTATTTGTTTTAGTGAGATTATTCAAATGGAGATTTGTTAAATATTTTGATTTCATTTATACATATATTATTATATAATGATTGAAGTTTTGGCCCGTTGGCTTAAAATCAAACAAAAACAGTTCAATAATTTAATTTAATTTATAAATAAAATAACCTGGTTCAAAAAGAGAAAGTTTATTCGTTATTTAAACTAATAATAATTAATTATTTCTAGTTAAATAAGTTTCGATATATATATATTTTAACAAGATATTATTAATCTATGAATACCTATATTCCGACAGCCATAGATTTCAATATATTTAAAAAATTTGTGGGTAAGTTTATTTGGAGATTCCGGGTTCGATTCTCGGGGTCTATGGGGCGTTTAGTCCATCAACAAATAAACATCCTCACCAATTTGTTAAACAATTATGTGTCCGTGTAGTAAATTAATACGAACATTGCTTAAGTATGATTTTTTGCAATTAGACAGTTCGGTCATCTGGAGACAATAATCAGACCTAAACCGACTTTTTACACAATTGCATATTGTTAGAAGTAAAAAATAATTACATGTATATGTAGATGAATAATACTTGAGAAAATGCAAATGTGTAGAAAGAAAATAACTAATGATTTTGTCCCACAAAAAAATTCCTGATGATGTTCTTCTTGTGACCAAAACTATCTAATCCAGTGGCCCATCTACCCCTTTCTGAGGGTTACTAACACCTATCCTCCCCCTTTCATTTCCATCGTATGCCTAATTTTAATTTAAGGTGCGCGTCTCGAAAAGAGATGAAGGTTATTGCCCCAACATTTTTAAAAATCCAATTTTATTTTTATAACAAAAATGGATCTTTTTTCGGTCAATTTTATTTAATGAAAACAAAAGGGACATTTCGATTGGAATTACCTTCAGATTATTTTATTTTTATGACAATTTTTGTCCTCTTCTATCCTGGGCATCCTCTAAATAGATTTTTCTATTTGGTTTTTGTTCTTTTAAATTTTAATAAACTCTAATAATTTTTCCCCCATAAATACTCATCGCCCCACTTATTTATTCCCTCCCCCCCATATAATTGAACTATTGGTATCTTCTTCTGTCCTCGACTTATTTCCGCGATGCGGGGTCGGCGACTTATTTCCAACCCTACCATATGTTTTTGCGACCGGAAGAAATAGGACAGGCCGACCCGTCGCACGGTCTGACGCCTGTTGAAAAGAGGAAGGAAGAGACAGACATACAAGGAAATGAAGAACTGCCTGTCCCAGCTCGGGCAACTCGTGGTCGCCATCCACGTACCCACAAGATGAGGGTTAGTTAACTCAAAGGGCATCTCTTGGGTTTCAGACCATAAGTCAGCCAACACCTATAATTAACAAGCTCCAAAATAATATTAACGTTCTCGTAATTAATTTTAGTAAACAATGATTTAAATAAAAGAAAATTAAAAAAAAAAAAAAGATGAGATAAAATAAATGCAAGCAAGGAAAATAATTGCCTCGTCTGCTTATTAAGCACTGATATCAGAAGAGACTGAGACAATTAAATCGCAGCCTCCTCCTAATAGCTACATCAAATTCTTAAGATCCTATCTCTTTTTTTTTTTTTTTTTTTTTTTTACCAACGCGATCACGTCAATTAGATTTTTTTTTAAATTCGCCTTGGATCGTTTTGTTCTCACACTCTCATTTTCTTTTTCTTTTTTTTTTTTTTTAGCGAATAATTAAGGTGTTCTAATTAATATTCCTTAACTTTGAAGAAAAAAAAAATGCTAATTACGGATGACAAATCAAAGAGAGAGCCGAGGCCATCATTTTGTTTGATGAAATTCAGTTGAATAAATCAAATTTGTAATTCTTGATTTATATATTATAAATTATTATGCTAATATATAGGCCTATAAACAATTGTAAGTGTAATCCAATAAATTACAAAGGGCCTGTATGTCTTTGACATTACACTATAAAATGACATGTTTTAAGTTTATGCGTGCATCTCGTAAAATAAACATAACTTATTTGAGGGGCATTATTATTATAATATGTGATTTATTATTATTAAGAGGTTTTAGATTAATGTAATTTAGTTAAATCCTTTTTTTTTCAATAATTCATTTTATTTTTTAATACTGTTATTTATGAGTAGAGTAGATATTTTATGTTTTGGCTGGGAAAATAGTAAATATTAAGCTAATATATATAAATACTCGTATAATATACCTTTTTTACTGTTTAAATAATATAAGCATTTTTTTACTAATTATTAATAAAAATATTTAATAATTAGAATGATAGACAGGAAGAGAGGGTTCAATAATGTTTATATTTTATAGTTAAAATATAGGGTAAGACAAGGGCGGATCCAGAGGTGTTTCTCGGGGGGGGGGGGTAATCTGGTGTGGGCGTATATAGAAATTTTTTTCGGGGGGGGGGGGCTGTTCTCAAAAGTTTTTCTACGAAAAATTTTGTTTTTCGCGGAACCAAAAAATTTCTCGTGTGCCGTTCGCGGAACCAAAAAATTTTTCCCAGTCGGAAAAATATTTTACCTTTTTTTTAGAGACCAAAAATTTTTTACGCCCGCGGAACCAAAAATTTTTCATGTGCCGTTCGCGGAACCAAATTTTTTCACATATTCCGTTTGAGGAACCAAAAATTTTTCATGCTCCGTTCGCGGTTTCTAAAATTTTTCCCGTTTTTTCAAATCTCGGGGGGGGGGCGGTAATTACCCCCTTTACCCCCCCCCCCCCCCCCCCTTGTATCCGCCCTTGAGGTAAGAGAAAGTAAAATAGGAGAATATATTGAAGGATGTGGCAGAGGCAGCCAAGAAATAATGCTGTGAATGCCTTTTACTAATTATACGAAAACGTTTTGGTGCATTTATTATGTACCATCCTCAGTCAATTAATTAGTGTATAATTTGCTCAGAGTTGGTACAGTGGCACAGGATTGATTTAAATATAATCAAAATTTAGGCTATCTATTAATATAATATAATGTTTGAAAGTCAAATATATTAAAATATATATTTGTGGAGGTCCAGGCACCTTGGTATCCAAATAATTTAAATAAAAGTTCATCGGAGCTAAGTTTCAAGCCAAAGTCACTTCTTTTCTCTTACTGTAGAGCATTAGTTAAAATTCTGAATCCAATGTTCCCAAATTAACGCAATATTAATTAATATTTATGATTCTAAATCCCTCACAGCTAATTGGATGATGGCAAACTAATGCCGAAAGATAGGTAACCTTTGAAGCCTACAAATTAAAGGATTTCTAGATTAATTACGTAAATAGATATTTTAATTTTCTATCCTCCAAATTATTTTATTTTTCATTATCCAATTCATAAAAATCTACAATGAAATTGCAAAAAGACAAAGTGTGACACTTTAATTAATAATTTTAGAAGTTTTTTCATTTTCTCCCTTTATAAAGTTAATATGCGCAAATAATTAATTAGTAGGCATTTGTAAATACTTGATAGATCTTCTTTAGGTCGGTGTTTGCGGTTGGTACAAAAAATTAAATTGTAACAAGAGAGGCAGGTGAATTTGTCCTTGCAAGAACGACACAAATGCGCATCCATAAACATAAGTGGGAACTTAAGTTTCGTATGAAAAAACGCTCATCTTTAACTACAAACTATATTCTCTTTTTTTTTATACATATATAATACAGAAGCGGAAATAAGTTTAGTAAAAAAAAAAAAAATCACGTCTCAAATAAGGCTTTTCCCTCCCTTCTTTAAAAAATATTTCTCATTATCATAATAAAATTTTCTAAATGTCATCTCACCGGATATTTTCAGTTGAGAGTTTAGAATTAAAGCCTCCGATAAAGCAGCAGCTCAGTCAAGATGATAAAAATTAGGAACCGACCGAATATTCGGTTTCGGTTACGGTTTCGGCCAGTTTCGGCCAAAAATCATGGTTTCGGCCGTAGTTTCGGTTTCGGCCAAAAAGTGGCCGAACCTTTCGGCCGGCCGAAACCAGAGTCTGAAAAAATGGGATGAGACTCGCATGCAAAAAAAAAAAAAAAAAAAAGGTCAAATAATTTGCTCTTGAGGGAGAAAAAAATTTTAGTCTCCCTAAAAAAAGGTAAAATGATTTTCACGGGAGGGGGAAAAAAAAATTGAAAAAAAAAAGGTAAAATGAAAAAAAATTTTTATAGGAAATACAAGTTTCGGTTTCGGTTACGGTTTCGGCCGAAACTAAGGTTGAGGCCGAATATTCGGTTTCGGTTTCGGTTTCGGCTGAAAATCTTGTTTCGGTCGGACCCTAATAAAAATAAACTTTAACAAGTTGCCAACGAGTCTTCCTCAAATTTGGCCAACTTCATATTCAATAAAGAGAGAGAGAGAGAGAGAGAGAAGAGCCCCCCCCCCGGGGCTGCCTATATTAGAGAATTTAATTTATTGACTAAGTTTCTTGTACATTAATTTATATTTGAAAGATTATTAATGGATTTTGCATTATGATATGCCTATATATGTATGAATGTATGTATAGGCCTATAATTAAATAAATCACATTCTCTAATAATGTTAAACAAAGTGTACTTAATCTATGACCATTTCAAAAAATAAATTTCCACAACTCAGGACGGCACCGGCGCTACTGCGAGTTTGGTGACCTCGGATCTAAGGACTTCCAACTGTCTATATGTATGTGATGTTGGAGGACATAGTAGTAGTATAGGAAGGAAATGTGTGTGTGAACTTCAAAATGAACTGTAGCACGACTAGAAATTACTTTGGGATCACCCAGAGTATAAATCTGGACCTCATTGAGTCCCAAAGAGGCATGCCCAATAGGGAAATTCCTATAAGGGCCCAATTAGGACCCATTCGGGAAATTCTCAGAAAAAATAAAATAACTTATGGTCAGTTTCTCCCAATTGGGTTCTGTGTGGGACCTAAATGGGAAATATTTGCCCAATCAGGGCCAGACAGGACTTTGCGTGACATCCCAATGAGGACCCACTAGGTCTTACATTAAAATTTCTAGTCGGGAGGATCACAAGACAAATTTTATCTCTTGTCGTAACAATGTAAAATGTAACAATATGTAAAAACAAATCTTTCTTAATAAATATTATTAATATAACAAAGGTTATGGTTCTAGTTAAAATAGTACTGCTTGAAATAAGGGCATATTGAAGTAGGAATGTAAGAAATGAAAAAATTTTGACGATTGAAGTTTTAGAATTAAATTAAAACATGTGTAAAATAAATATAATAAATTTCTAAAAATCCAATTTTAAATTTAATATAAGTAAGAGAAAGTAAGAAAAGATAAAAACTGCAGAGTGTATCTTTCCAAGTAAACAATTTTCTCACACTCACAAATAGATAAATATTTTCTTCTAGATGTCTTTTATAGAATGTTTTCAATTCGGATGGCTCATTTGAGATAACAAAGGAAAAAAAAAACATTCACCTCTCAACTATTTACTGTTAGAAAAGAGATAAAATGCGGAATTTATATGGATTGATCGCAATGTGAATAAAGATAATTTTTCCAGAGCAATAAAAGAGAGAGAAACGTTCACAACAATAGAGAAGTAAATAGTTATTTAAAATAAAAAATAATTTCAGTTTTATACACTTACTTTTTTGGCCTAAAAATTTAATTGACTTTCATCAAGTCATTAGACCAGGGGTGGGCAAAAGCCGGCCCGCGGGCCGGATCCGGCCCTTTTGCTTACTTTATCCGGCCCGTTGAAAAATCCCTTTTATGCGATTTTGTTGAAATCAACAGTATAAATATAAATAATCAAATATATAAATAATAGAGTATTATAATTTCGAAGAGCCGTAACCATATCACTACTTTTATGTACGCAACATACTAGGTCTGTTCGATTATAATCTTTCATTAACTGATTTATTTAATGACCATTAATTTAATATAATGGATCATATTTCTTTAAAAATTACGTGACATATTTTACTGGGCAAAAATTGTTCGCATGTACACCCAAGTAAGACAATTTATTATTACTATTATCTATTATTAACTGTCAAATTTCTTTGTCCAAATGCTTTAGAATGATACTTAGAGTGTTTTTGCCTAAAAAAACTTCTTGGGCAGGGGAAAACTCCACCCAAAACATTCGGGTGTGGAAAGCGTACGCGGTATAGTCCTGCGGCCCGGGAGACATTTTGAAAATTTCATTTTGGCCCGCGCTTAAAAGTATTTGCCCACCCCTGCATTAGACTATTATAATTATTTTTGAAAGGATGTTGTAATTTTGCATGGTGTAATTAAATCACGATGCAGGTGGGGGCTCCATGAAAAGTTACCAAGTCCCTCCATTACAAATGGACAGACGGATTTTAATTTATTAAAATATGAGTATTATATTTTAGTATTAGATTATGGGTTTACTAAACAAGTAGAGATTTTGAAATTACTAATAATGATATGTTAATTATTGTTATGTATTTGGTGTGATATCTTCAAAAGTAGAACAAAAGTTGCAAAATTTGTAGGAATTAGTATTAAGTATTTATTTATAATCAATAAATAATTTGAAACAAATAACCGAGGGTTTTTAATTTGTTTATTTTAATTTACAAAATGTTCAAAAGTTGAAACTTAAAAGATTATTGTAATTTTTTTATCCTAAAATAACAACAAAAATTAACTTCTAAAAGGGGAGAGATCGACGAGAACAAAGGGACCAAAATTCTTTAATCTTCTTTCTTCTGTCCTCCTTTTATTCCCGCGATGCGGGGTCAGTTGACTTCACTTTTTCCCTCCAACCCTAACATGCATTTTTGCGACCGGAAGAAATAAGACAGGCCGGCCCTTTAAGTCATATTAATTTTTTAATATTATCTCTCGATTGTGTATAACCTATATGAAAGGAAAAAAATTAATTTAAAAAATTTCATTTCACAACACATGAATGTATTATATTTTATATTAAAATTTGACGCACAATAAATAGACTAGACTTTGATAGCCTTTTGAAATGAGGAAGGAAGAGACAGACAGACATACAAAGAACCGAAGGACTGCCTGTCCCAGCTCGGACAGCTCGTGGTCACCATCCACGTACCCACAAAATGTGGGTCCCTGAGCGAACGAAAATTCTTTAATATTATATTAATTATATTAAAAACTCATCGAATGTAAATATGTTTAAAAAAAATCTGGTGTGACTGGCGCACAGCACACAACTTTCTCTTACCCTTCGGTAAGAGAAAGTTGCGCACTGTGCTGGTCACACCAGATTTTTTGTGTCGAGATATATTTAGTTTCCGATAGCACCTTAGTTTCAAACTTGCATTTTAAATGTTGACTGCTTCAAATAAACTATGGTTATTTTTCAAAATTTTAATCTCATATTTGGACATTTTATACACAATATAGAATCGTAAATAAATACAAAATTTCATAAGAATTGGAAAAAAAAATTTTAAATGCGTAAAAAGTTCCAAAGGGGACCCCCTTTTGAATCGAAATTAACATACAAATCCCTATAGGAAATTAACATTATTTCTATGCGAAGATAAGGTGGAAAGGGAATTTAAAAAAAGAGTAGAGAGAGACGATAATGTTTGCAAGTGGGAGAGATATATATATATGTTTTCTTTGAAACAATTAAAACAGAAATAAAAAAAAATAAATGGGAATTTAAATAATAATTGATTTTTTTTTTTTTTAATCTAATAAAAAGAAAAAGATTTAAATTCCGTTACCATGGCAACCATTTCTATCTTTCCTATGAAGAACAAGAGTAAAGTGGTCTTCAGAAGATTTCAACGGCAAAATGAGAATATACATTTTAAAGAGCATCTAAAAAATAATTGATTTTTGAATTTTAAAAAAAATCCTTGGAGGGAATTTTGAGAAAATCGAAAAAAACTGAAAAAGTACATCAGTAAAGTACTAGTACTTTTTGGCCGATTTTGTTCAAAAGCTTATTTTGAGCGTGTGGGAAGGTACCTAAGTTAAATATAAAATTTCAATCCGGTAGCTCAATTCCTTCATGCTAAAAATCTGTCCACACATACATACACACACACGACCAATTTGCGGGAAGAGTAAAGTGGTCTTCAGAAGATTTCAACGGCAAAATGAGAATATACATTTTAAAGAGCATCTAAAAAAATAATTGATTTTTGAATTTTAAAAAAAATCCTTGGAGGGAATTTTGAGAAAATCGAAAAAAACTGAAAAAGTACATCAGTAAAGTACTAGTACTTTTTGGCCGATTTTGTTCAAAAGCTTATTTTGAGCGTGTGGGAAGGTACCTAAGTTAAATATAAAATTTCAATCCGGTAGCTCAATTCCTTCATGCTAAAAGAACAAGAGTAAAGTGGTCTCCAGAAGATTTCAACGGCAAAATGAGAATATACATTTTAAAGAGCATCTAAAAAATAATTGATTTTTGAATTTTAAAAAAAATCCTTGGAGGGAATTTTGAGAAAATCGAAAAAAAACTGAAAAAGTACATCAGTAAAGTACTAGTACTTTTTGGCCGATTTTGTTCAAAAGCTTATTTTGAGCGTGTGGGAAGGTACCTAAGTTAAATATAAAATTTCAATCCGGTAGCTCAATTCCTTCATGCTAAAAATCTGTCCACACATACATACATACACACACACACACAGACCAATTTGCGGGACCCACTTTTTTGGACTCAGGGGACCTCAAAACATGTATATCCATCAAAATCTCGACATCGAATTTTTGACATGATCGCAATACTTTCTCTCTCTATATATTTCATATATAGGCTAAGAGAAAGTAAAAATAGATTGAAGTCATTTTTAGTTAGCAAATCTATAGGATTAATGCAATATTATTCAAGGACGTAAATGGTTATACATAAATAAATCCTTTGAAGGTGTAACTCAGGTGCTGCGGACGCCGGCCAAGGAGGACCTAAAAGTCCGTTTCTTCGACATTTTATTCACATTTTCAAAATCTTCTCTGCCAAGGGTTGGGGTGGTTTACGCAAACATCCTCTAAAATACAGGCGGCCAACTTACGAGCAATAAATGCACTATTGCATTACAATTTAATTGCAGGAAAGTATATGAAAATTATTTTATATGAACATTGTTATTTTATATATATGTATAAATTTTTGAAGATTCATTTTGAAAAGGTATGACCTAGAAGTCTGTTATATCGGTGGCCGATATACGCGTAAAATAATAGAAAAAGAATTAGACGTAATTATAAATATAACATTTATTTTAATTCTTTAAATAATAATCAATAACAATCGCTGACAATCGACTAATTAATGAATAGGATCGGCCAGCTGGATCCAACACCTCCTTCACGTAGATATTTCCCTCGTGTAGGATTGCTTTGACGGATCGATCTGCAACCGGTCGACTGGAATTGGAATTCGGCTGGATCTTCGAACCTCGTTCGAACCTGAAACAGTCTCTGAAGAAGCTGACGGACGAACTTCCTCCAGGAGGAATCCGTTGTGTTAATGGAATGATTTCAAATGTATCACACCACGAATTTAAAACTTCATCCCCGGACTCTTCTATCTCGGCTGTATAATTCGGTCGGAGTTGATTTGCATGCCCGAATCCCAAATCTCATTTTCTACCTCGACTTCGTAAAACAACTTCACCCCGACGGCCTTTTATCTTGCCTTGAGTCCATTTTATCTTACCCCCTCTATAATCGAGAGCGAAAACCAATTCGGTTATTTTGTAGCTTTCTTCTCTTGGACTCCATGTCTTATGTTGTAATTTTCCTCCATTTGCAAGTTTCTTTCCTTGATTGACCTATTTTTGGTCGGATTAAATCCAAGCTAATCCGAAGCGGTCTTCCAAATATAACTTGGGCCGGAGTCTGAAAATTTCCATTAATTTTATTTAATGCTTTGTTGGGTGTAGTCCGATAGCTTAATAAAAATGTAGTTAAAATCTTCTCAATACTTCCTTCCCCTTTCTGTTTGCGAATAGCTCCTTTTAAATGTATCCACGAAGGCCGTTCCGCTTGTCCATTGCATTGAGGATAGGCAACCGGCGTTCGAGTATGTCTAATACCATTTTCTTCGCAAAAATTCACAAACTCTTTCGAGGTAAATTGTGTTCCATTGTCGGAGACAATTTCTTCAGGAACTCCAAATTGTGAAAATAGATTTCTTAATTTCTCAATAGTTTCCCTAGTTGTGGCTTTTCCCATTTTAAAAATTTCAGGCCATTTACTTTTGGCATCCACCACGACCAGGAAGGTATGCCCTTCCAAACGGTCCTGCAAAATCAATATGGAGTCGAGACCATGGCTTTTCTGGAATAGGCCACGATCGTAGTGGTACTCTGATTGGTTGTTTGGCAACTGATGCACATTTATGACAAGTTCGAATCATTTCCTCGATTTCTTTGTCCATATTAGGCCAAAACGCATACAAG